>CATKUM010000388.1:0-39515 GCA_949786405.1 Onychomys arenicola
GTATATGTACACATATTCAAACATTTATACATATCCTCTGTTCGCTTGCAGAGAGATACGCGTCCAGACACATGTATAGTTATATACATATATTCACGTATCATATCTGTACACAGGTGGTATAGGCGTGTATCCACACATATACAGCTATTGACTTACGCACACACGTATCTCTACACTTATACATATATATATATATATATATATATATATATATATATATATGTACTTCTCTCTGCATTTGTATATAGAAACATATCGCAAACTCAGATGCACCCCTACACGCTGATGGAAAAAGGACAAAGAAAGACACAACCATCAACTGGAGCCTGCAACTGCAAAGCCGGTAGCTCTATATAAATTATCTGTATATATGTGTACACCTCCACACCTGTACCCCTATCAATATATGTTTGTACGCCCATCAGAAGGAGCGACCAAGAGACATATGCACATTTTAAGCCTGCTGCAACACTGACTCACATACGCGTGGAAGAAGCTTCGTCTTCTGCTGGTGAAAGCGTTTTGAACTCGCATACGCAGCGTCAAACTCTCTATTCCAATAGAAGGCGTACAAAAAGGCACAGATATATCCGAATAGGAGGAATCGACGTCATACACATACATCTATCAATGTACACATGTATACAGCCACTTCTCTCTATTTATTGTGTAGACACCACACAGCACGTTCAAACTAGTACGAAATATATACACAATCCTAAAAACTCATCCATAGCTTGCAGAGGTTTTGCTTCATATTTATGCAAGGCATCTATATAAATATATATGCAAAGCCGGTTTACATATATTCCGGTATATATATATATATATATATATATGTGCACAGGCCACACATGAGTAGGGCCATCTGTGGTTTTTTGAGTGTCCTGGTATGGTGCTGAGTATTGACATCCCACTTCGTCTGCGTGTGTGGAGTCTGTTCCTCTCGCGCTACATATGTTGTTTGCGTATCCAGAAGCATCATTCCATGGAGACAGAGACAGAGAGGAAGAAAGGAAATATATACGCATACAAAGGAAGCGCTGGAAACGACCAGAACATCATACACGCAGTACGGAAAATACCCACATCTGTCGAGAAAGAGATATAGATCAAGAGCACACAAAGGTATATACACATAAGAAAATGTAGAGGCGCTTCACTCTGAGTAGCTCCCAGGAAAGTAGGTCTCCTAGCTGTAATCAAAAGGGCATGTAGCGACGCGTTGAAGCCAGATAGTTCGAATCTACGTACGCTGCGAAGTCTGCAGCATTTTTTCTGGGGTGAGGACGTCTGCTGCGAGCAGCCGCTGCATGCACGCCGCTGTTTGTTCATCCTTCGTTTGGCTTGACAACATCACCGAGACCAGCAGGCAGAAGCGCTGCGCCACAAAACCGAGAAGAATAGCAGTATCGATATTAGATATAGATGATATTGATATGAGAAGGATGGTGACGAAGCATCCAACTTTCACCTGTGCGAGACGGCAACAACAACCTGCAGCAGGCGTGACTGCAACAGAGTAGCAGCAGCACCAGGGGCGGCAGCAGATACAGCGTTGTAGCAAGACAGAGAGCAGCAGCAGCAGCAGCAGCGGTGCCAGCGGCAGATGCGGTATAATCGTTTCAGCAGAGTGAGCAGCAGCAGTTGTGACAGCAGCAGACGCCGCATAGTAGCAGCAGAGATAGAAGCAGCCGGAAACCAGGAGAGGCTGAAGGTGCAGTAGCAGCAGCAGCGATCGGCGAAGCATATGAAGACGAGAGATACAAACAAAGGCTCGTTGTGCGTAGTTAGTTAAACTGAATTGATACACTGTGAGTCCAGCGAGAGAGAAGAGAATAGTATTCCATAAAAGAAGCTCCAGATGCCGCATGAAGACAGGCATGTCAGCACAAAACTATGCGCCCTACTCTGGACTTCTCCTTTTCAGCGCTGGTGGCATCTGCCGTGTATGCTAAAGCTTCGGCGCCCATCGTATCAACAGGAGCATTGCGCTGTACGTACACCGCCACAAAACACAGATACAGCAGCAAGCAACAGCTTTGCCCGCATGTGTGTCTCTCTCTCTCACTTCCTCTCTCTCTATCTATGCGATTATGTATTCACGCACACAGGTGCTGCATGTTCGACCCTCTCTCTACACATTAGATTATAAAGATATGCAAACCTTTCTCCTTGATTTTCCGTATACGTGTCTCCATGATTTTGTTTCCCCTCTGCAGGGCACTAAAAGAGCTATCTCTATCTCGTTGGCGTGTAGCTGTCTGTTCATGTCTCTATATCTGCAGATCCCCAGGGGTGTCTAAAGGAGGTAGCTACATGCGTCTCTCTTCTGAGCAGCAGATGCAGCAGAAAGACGCTTTACGCAGTGAAGATACGCCAGCAAATCAATATCATTCTTCCGCGACCGGAAGTCCTCACCCACATCGCTAGAGACATGAAGTATATAATCATATCAGTGCCTGCCCATCTTCGAGGCCTCTCTCATATATACGTGCACAGACAAGCAGACCTGCTCGCAAGCATCGCCATGCCTCTACTAATATATATACATATATATATATATATATGTATGTATATATATATATATATATATAGAGAGAGAGAGAGAGAGAGATAGAGAGAGAGACAGACAGACAGACAGAGACAGAGATAGAGAGAGAGAAACAAGGAGTGAAAGACGTTGACGGATAATGAAAGAGAAGAACACGCGTGGCGCAGGTCAGCTTGTATAACGCTAAGGTTGCGATAACTCCATGTAGAAGCAGAGATATGCGGGAGGACGGGAAGCTACACGTCTGATAAAGAGATCTTTCCCGCTGCGTCTTCGAAGGAGAGTGGTTTGCTACGAAAACATGCACAGCCCCATGAAATACCTGAGGACGCCACTGCAGGTGGAGGTCTCCCAGTGATATAGACGCACGTAGAATCAGAAACGTGGTGTCAGTAGCGAGAGAGGAAGACTGGAGCAAGGTAGTGATTGAGGGAGTCACAGTCGTGGAGAAGAATCAACGACTGACGCAGAAAGACAGGGGTGAGCAGCAGCAGGTCCAGGCATGTGGGGAGAACAACTCCAAGAAAAAAGGAAGAGAGCCGAGAAAAGGCAAGAGATAGGCGCATGCGTAGAGAGTTTCTCCTTGATCAAGCACTTTGTTTACATCGTGTAACTTCAGCAAAGGTGTCTGACAAAGCAATGAGGGAGAAGGAGACAGCTGTAAAGCCTGAAAGAGAAGCCCCACAACAGCAAAAGACGCTACAAAGAGAGAGGCATGGATATCTCAGCTGATAAGGCCCTAACCGCAGCTTCTTTCTCATGATATATGAAAACGAATGATGACAGAAGACAAATTAACGTCTTCATTTTCTTCATACGGGAATAGCAGCGTTATTCTTCTCTCTCAACAATACACAGAGAAACGTGATGAATCACGTATAAGTGGTCGCTGCTGGCTTTGAAAAGAAATGTGCCGTCTCTCTGTGGGGTCGCTTTACTTCTTCGCGCATGTGTTTGATGGCATCCCACACTTCAAAGAAGTGATCCGGTAGCTTTCCTTCTTCTTTGTTGTCCTGTGCAATCTGCTTGGCGCTCTCTGCCTTGTACAAATCTCCTGGAGCGTCTCTGACGCTCCTGCTGCTACTGTCTGTCGTCTCGCTGCTGCTGCTGCTGCTCTTATCGCATTTATTACCACTGTTCTCGTCAGCAGAAGTAAAATTTGAAATGGGGCGCAGGCGTTTTCTTCTGTTGACGCCAGCAACACGGAAGTACAGTCGTCCCTGTGCTTCACTTTTCTCTGAAACATTGCTGTTCACTGCGTCGTTGGTCTCTGCAGCAGCGGGGCTTGATTCGACGCTCTCGCTGCTGCTCTTCCCACTACCCGCTGCCCCGCTCACAACCCTGCTGATCCGACAACTATCCTCTGTGCGTTTCCTGTTGATGTTTTTGTTTCCAATGCCACTGGTGCTACTGCTATTGTCTTTCGTGCTGTCGTCATTGCGGCTGCTTCGGCTGTCAAACGCTCTGCTGCAGCTGCTGGTGCTCTCGCTCATGCTGCTGCTGCTGGAACTTCCTCTATCGTGCGTAACAGGGCTGCTACTGTTGCTGTCTCGTTTGCTCGTGCTCTTCTTCTCAGCGCTGACGTTGGAGCTGCCATACAGCTCTTCATCACCCCCACCCTTCCGCTGCTTTAGTCCCGCTTCTGCTGCGAACCTTCGATACACCTTCTCATCCAGTAGTGCATGTAGTGCCGCTCGCGCTACACTTCTTTCGATTCTGCCGGCCTCGCGACTGCTGTCTCGTAATTTTGCTGCCTCGCGCTGTTCACGCGTTTCTGCTGACAAACGCGGTCCTCGCTTGCTGCTGCTCCTCGAATGCCCGCTTACGCTGCTTGAGGGGCTGCCCTTCCTGTTCCCCCTGCTGTTGTGGCTGCTTCCCGCGTCGTTATCGCCGCTGGTGCTGTTGCTCATGGTGTGCTGATCAGCACTGGCGCTGCAACCACTGCTGCTGTGTGACCTTCTTTTCAAACAAGGAAAAGCAGTGGCATTGTCGCGACCTGCTGCTGTAGCTGCATCTAATACAACGTCTCGTTTCCCCCTCGCTCCTGCTGGTTCCGATGCTGCGTCTTCGACATCTTGTACTGCCACTGGGGCTGTAACTTCCCCTGTGGGGTGACGGCTCGGTGAGGTTGCTATCACTGTTTCTGCCACGTCCTTCTTCGCGTCACCCAGTCCAGTCGCTGCTCGAACTACCCTTCTTCTATTTCGTGCTACTGCTTCCTTCCCTTTGACGAAGGGAGCCGTTGTCGCATTCAATAAGCGCTCCGCCGCTGCCTCGTGGGCTGCAGATGTCGCCGGTGCTACTGCTGCTGCTGCTCGGTATCCGACTTCTGCTGCTGCGGTTGCGTCTCTTTCTTCAACGGCTTTGCCTGATTGTTGTGCGGCAGCTGGTCTCTTTGCTCCTGCTGTTGCTGCAGTATGCCCCACTGAGCCTCTTGTTCCCTCCCTTAGCAGAATACTTCGACGTGTGTTCCTTGATGCAGCTCGTGCTGCTCGTCTAGCGGCTGTGGAGTCTGCTCCTGCTGCTGTACTTTTCGATCGGTCTTTTGATACACACTGTCCTCTCCCTCTTGTTGGCGCTGCTGTTTCTCGTGTGCCTGTCTCTGTCTTCTCGATTCGAGCTGCTAGTCGTCTTGCTGCGGCACTTCGTGTCGCTGGGGCGTCTCCTGCTGCTGTCTCATCCTTTGCCTCTTTTGCTGTTGTCGCAGACCTTCGCGTGCTTCTTCCTGCTACTCGTCTGCCCTTTGCTGGCAGTGTTGTTGCTGACCTCTCCGCTGAAATATCTTTCCTTGTGAACACCTGCTGCTGCCACGCGCCTCTCGTGTCTCCTTTTCTCTCTTCCACAACGTCTCCGGAAGCATGCTGCGTGTCAACCCTCACCATCGCTAAACTATTATTTCCTTCTATACACTCAGACGCTGTAACCTCCTGCTGCTTCTGCGATGGCTGGAGCATATCTCTACCTCTCTGTCTCCTGCTATCCGTGACGGCAAACACCCTACAGCATGGGCTGCTCTCGACTTTGGTATTTCTCATGCTCCGGCTTTCCCTCCTACTGCTGCTGCTGCTTCGCTTCTTGCTCCTGCTGCTGCTGCAGACGTCGCTTCTCATGCCGCTGACGGTCGCGCTCCAATAGTTTCTCCCGCTGCGACACCTGCTGACTCCAAAGACAGACGCGTTTCCAAAACCAAAGATGAGACTTCTGTCTCTTCCGCCTGTTGCGCGAATGAGTTCACCGCAGCCGCTTCCGCTACTATTGCTGCAAAACATGCATCGGTTGCCGTTGTATGTCGGGAGGCTATGTGTTCTAATGGTGTGTCTCCTGGTGTCTTCGTCTCTTCCGCTTCTGCTGCAAATGTTTTGATCGTCTTAACGGCATCCTCGTGTTGATGTCGCCGCTTTGCCACATCCTGCTGTCTTAACGGCATCCTCGTGTTGATGTCGCCGCTTTGCCACATCCTGCTGCTGCTGCTACTACCACCACACCTACCACTACACCTGCTGCTGCTGCTACTGCTACTACACCTGCTGCTAATATCACCACTACACTTGCTAGTGCTGCTACTGCACCTGGTGGTCCTACTATTGAGTTGCCTTCTCTTGTTGCTGCTTTCCGTGTTAGTGCTGCTGCTATTTCTACTGCAGTAACGTGCTGAAGTTGTATTCGGCTGCTAGCAGCACTACCGCCGGTCTTCCACGAGCCCTCTGCCATCGCAGGCGCGAAGAAGGCTGCTGAAGGGTGCAGAAGGTAGTCAAGGACAGAAGGGAGACACGCTTGCCGAGAGTAGTTGGTACGTCCAGGCGCTGCTGCACCAGTGGTGGAGGTTTTTCGCAGCAAAAGTCGACATTGAACTACTTGACGGTGCAGCTGTTGATGTTGCTTCTGATACTGCTGTTGATTTCTTTCGAGTAGCTGCTGTGGCTAATCTTCGTCTTCTTGCCTCTGCTGACTTGGCTGCGCAACGCGGATCAAAATCTGCTTTACTCTCGGCGTTACTGTTGCCAGCAGGGACTCAGAGCAATGCAGCAGTCGATTTCGCGTTGATGCGAGTTGGAGATCAGCTCTGCTAGAGGCAGTAACAATTTGCTTATCAGAAGATGACTGAGGACTTCCTTCAGTGCATTTATATGCTGCTGCTGCTGCTGTGATTTGTCGTATTATTTTCTCTTGGGGCTGCTGCGCGTATAGCAGACGATGATCGTTCACACCACGTTGCAAGCGGGGCGCATCCTGGAAGGGGATGGAAGGTAGCTTTTAATGTATAGACGACGACAGGAGTGCACAGTGAGGTATATACAGATATTCGGAAGAAGACGTGAAGTAGGAGTAGAAACGAACGCAAGTGCATATCCAGAGGGTGGGGCATCAAGAGAAATTGTGTTTTGCTCGGGCACCTCAGGAGCCGTCATTCAGAGGACACCGCCGCAGCAGGGTAACTCAAGGAGGCTGGCACGGGACACGGCCGCACCGATATATTAAGATGGCAGGTGCAGCTACAGAAGTACGAGAAGCAGCCACAACACAGCAGCAACAGTAGGATAATTGAGATCCCCAAGAAGCAGCGGCAGAGACTGCGATGCCGCAGGCCTAGAAACCCCGAGGATGGCGGGCAGACACGTAACTGAAAGGTAAAAGAAGAGCTACTCGGTCAACATGATCTGCACGAAGTCATGTGGACCTTGGCAGAGGATTGGAAAATAGGGCCACCGGGAAGTTAAAACCAAGAGACCGAACCTAATAAAGGAGAGAGACGCGAACTCTCTAAAATATTCTGCCACTCAAGGTGCAACAGTAGCACTGCGCGGGCCAGCACCGGCCGGGCGAGGAAGCCGCTTGAAGACACCACGTTGAGGAACGTTCCAATTTGAACAAGACGATGAAGTCTTGAAGAAAACATGCTCTTTGATTCCTAAAGTTGGAAACACATTCACTCAGGAAGACAGGATCGCTTTGGTGCTCATTCGGCACCGCCCGCTCTACTATTACGCGAGGTTGTTTGTGACGCTGCTGCAGCCGTTGCTCCTGCAGCTCCAGGTAGTAATTGATACAGCAGTAGTAGGACGAGGAGTTTTGACCGTTAATCGAGCACACTTGCCGTTTAGATGCGAGAGATACTGATTGCTTCTTCACCACTTCTGTTATTGCTGGAAAGAGACTACTCACTTTGTCAGAGGTGGCTAACAACTCGATATGTTCTTTGTTGATTCTCTTTCCGAGAGCAGCGCCGCTACCCTTGTCCGTACAGTTATCGTCTGCGGCTGTGGCCCCTCCTTCGTTGCGGGAAGTGTTGAGGAGGACGTAGCCGCTGTGTTGACCTCCTGCTGCCTCTGCTGCCGTACCTCCAGCGGTCGCTCTTCTTAATGCTGAGATGACTACACGTGCTACTTAGACAATTCGATGACTGGATACAATACCGCTGCTGCACGTACACGCGTTGCCGTTGCTCACAAGTTTCAGTGTTACTGATGATGATTCTGTCCGGTCCCACATCAGTGTTATCACAGTTGAGGCCTTATCAGATTCGTGCTCCCCTTGCTGATTCCGCCTCTTCTTTGTTCCTCAAGTGTGTATGTGTGCGTATGTTAGCTTCGCGTGCACGCGCACCATCAGTGCAACAGTAGCAGCATCACCGTGTTTCGTGTCCTCAGACTTGCAAGGGAGCGAAACCTACAGGCAGAACTCCTAACGCTAATACTGGCGCAACGGCCACTGGTTGCGTCGGCTCCCTTCGCCTTACCCTATCCTTCCTAACGAGAAGCTGACTGTGCTTCCGCCAAGTGGTGGCCCTCTCTTCTTTGTGAGTTCAGGGTATATAGCTTTTGACCTACGCGGTGTCTGAATCCGTTTCAGGGCGGTCAGCTTGTACTTGTGCTACGTGTCGATGAACTGCGTCTCCTACTCTTTCGCTTCTGGCCTCTCACCAGCATGACAAACAACACGCCTGCGACAGCCGTCGCTGCTAGAGACAGGTTAAGGAGTCCTCGGACACCGAGCGCGACGTCCGCCAGTGGTAGAGGTATACCAGACGGATCTATCCTCCCATCGTCCTCCTCGAACTGCGTGATATCGTCGGTTCCCGTACGCAGCTGCCGACAGGGGCCACCCCCAACTGCTGCGGCTGAGTACTGTTGCAACCGGCGAATGCTCATAGATGTTTGCCGCGACCTGAGCTTCTGCCAGAAACCTTCCTGTTGACGCTGCTTCCGGCCGACCCCTCTTGACTGACGCTGCCGCTCCTGATGCAGCAGTTCATGCTGGTTTGAATGACCTGTGTACGCGTCCCCATTCGGTTGACTATGCGTGTGCTGCCTCCGTGACTCCTTTGCCTGCCGCTCCTGATGGCCTTCCTCACGCTGCTCTTCCTTTTCACGTTCATGATATGATAGAGATATACTCATAGGTTGGTGCTCATGATATGCTGGGTCCCACTGTTGCTTGAAGTTCCCGTTAAGGAATTCCGGCCGTATGAGAGGACCAAACACCTGCCAGATCACGTACACCGACAATGTGCCCACAAGCAACCCGTGAACTGAAGTAGAGCGCCTCATTTGTCTGCCTGTCGGTCCGGGTGAACTTGTCCACTGTTGTTGCACGTTCTCTCGCACTTAGGGCGGCTACTGTTGTGGCATATCTTTCCTGATGGCATGTGCGTGGATTTCCTATTTGATGATTTCTTCCGACGTTTCAAATGGCCAGCCCTTTCCTCTACGCGCATATATAATACATATCTATGCACATGTCGATACCCGTAGATGAGTTCCGGTTGTCCTAAATACGCAGACGGATTTGATCAGTTACTTCCTCTCCTTCTTCTCTTCATATGGGCTGCTGCGGAAGTCTCATGTGTTTCGAGTGCGCTGTTGCAATTTTCTCGCTTTCTCACTGTGTCTACCTTTGCGCATCCAGGGAGAGCTCCTGCGCCGGCAAAGATTGCACCAATTGCAACGGCGGGCAGACGGCCGTGTCTCCCTCTACCCTGTGATAGATGTAAGGGGCGGAGGATCTGCGCTGTTGTCGTCCGTTAAGCACGGCCTTAACGCTGTCAACTACCTTCACTGCGTTTTATTTGCATTGCGGCACAGCTATTCGCTGCTGCCTGTCTAGCCCTGCAGGTAGGCTACAGGCAATCTCCACATACCGGCTGTACGTATACTATAACGGTGTTACTAGGCGTCCAGGGGAGTGGGAAGGCGGGTGACCGTGTGTACTGAGTCTTCTACAATGGCACGAAGTGCCACACACGTACCACATCAGTGTACTGCTACTTCGTAGACGGACACTTATTTGTACCCTACCCGCGCGGCAGATTTTACGACTCGGAAATGTATTCTTCATGAGGGTCAGATAAGCCGGAGGCAGATGAAACCTGGGAGAATGGGTGGGGTGGGGCAATGAAAACCGAAAGAGCGAGAAGACGCACCGCTAGTGCGAGAGTGACCACCGTCGCATCAGTGGTCGCATGGTTGTCTCGTCCTATCAGCTTTCGAGAGCGGTTGCGCCGGCAACTGATAGGCTGCTACAGAAGTGCTATGCGGGCTGCCGTTTAACGCCAAACAACGTTCTTTTTTTGGTACCTTCCCCACGTCTGCGACGGCAGCAGAACGGCTTGTACTACTGTTTCCGCGATTCCTGGCATAGAGACCAGAGTAACGTGCTCGCAGTTTGCCTCTGGTGCAACAGTTCCTCTTCAATACAGCACATGTCAGCAATGCTCACCATTGACAGGTCGGGCTGTGCCTTCTCTGGTCGTGGATTGCGCAAAGACTGAAGGAAAGAAAGGAATTGCATTTTATGCCGCGGCGCAGTATTTTCGGCGTCATCTGTGACACGGTCACTTTCTAAATCAACACTATCTGCAGGAACTGCGGCAAAGGCGTTGGCAAACGATACCCCGTACGTCATTCACCACGCAAAATTGAATACATACGCGTCCTGCGCCCCTGCTATCAAACATTTGTACATGTGACTGTGCACAGGGGCACCTGCGCACATGGTTCAACTATAATAAACTCGCCACTTCAGTTGGTGCCGCCAGATTCGTCCGCGCGCAGCACAAGCATCTTCGCCGGTTCTTCGAATACTAACTGAGGCTACCGCAACGGCAATTTACTCAGACGGAGCGGTTTGCAGACCGGGGAAGTGTGTTTGAAAATATACGGCACACCTGGCGTTAGCTGTGCTGCACTTCTTCGTACAGTCTTATCGGCCGGTGGGAGATTGTTTAGACCATCTGACTTCTTGGGAAGAAACACGGTTGACGGGCACTTACGTAAGTGTCTCTCTCCTACTCGACAAATCGATGTGGCTCATACGTACACAAGCCCACCGCGTATCGACGTGCCCATCAAAGGCCGCGTCAACAACCGCTTTCGGCAAAAACCTAACGGTCATCGCATGTATCCACTGGATACTGGCGCAGGTGTTAGCTCTATATTCCGTCTATTGTCTCTGGTACTGCGGACTAGGCTCAATGCGCATACCGCCAACAGAGAGTCAAACCAGTCTATCAGTACCCAGGATTGAAGCGATGGAAAAGGCATCACCGCTATGTAGCAGCACTGCTAACAGATGATTGCCTCACGGGGATGCTGGGTATTGTGACTAACTGAGCTTCAGGCCCACGTCCTGGAAGGCGGACACGC
Source organism: Onychomys arenicola (assembly GCA_949786405.1). Classification (NCBI taxonomy): domain Eukaryota; kingdom Metazoa; phylum Chordata; class Mammalia; order Rodentia; family Cricetidae; genus Onychomys; species Onychomys arenicola. The sequence goes on from CATKUM010000388.1 coordinate 11,200, forward strand.
TTTGGCACAGTTGTTTCTGATGGTGGTGACGTTCCTGTGACCTTTACACTACGCTCCAGAAAAACAGTGGCAGTGCGGGCATGAGTCACAGTTCTACTCTCATACAGTGAAGCGCACTCAGGTACCCTCGCACACAGACGCACAGAATGCACGTACACAACACACCACTACGTTAAGAGCATGCGGAAACCGGTGAGCCGACACATAATACGTGCACGTTGAGATCTGCTCTTTCCTGCTGACCTCATGCGCACTACAGACTCCAGCAGGAACGGTGGCCGCCTGTTGCTATGCATAGTTCAACAGTATCTTTCCTTTCAAAGACATAGTACGGACTGATATTCAAACTACATCAACTGCATGCCGTACCTGGTGCTTCTGCTCTAAGGTGATGCGCCTGCACGACGCCACTTTACTTGAAGTGTCTGTTACAGTAGCAGTAAAAGCTGTTTCGCTGCTAGCGGTGGCAGTGTTCGCCAGTGCATCGTCGGATACGCAGATGAGCTTCAATGGCGTCGACAAACCCTGGAATATTTTTTATCGTGAGAGTGCTATCGCGTATCGCAAAGAAGCAAGGCTGTGCTGCGAAGCCGTCATTTCTTAAGTAAAATCTGAAGCAGCGCACAACTCTTACTGTTCAAACTGCAGCACAAGCTGCTGCTCGCTGCTAGCTGGGACGACGCCTTCGTCCGCAGAAAAGCGTACGCTGGGAAGCATAGTTATCGTAGGGTATGGGGCGTCTCCGTAGTTGATGCCTTGATCGGCAATCTGCTCCTTTGTTCACGACAATGACAATACTATCTCGAGGAACATAACGTGTGAATAAAGAGGCTGAGCCGTGACTATTGCCTCTTCTTACACTGTCTGCACGTTAAAGGGAGACAGCGTAGCTGGCTCGATTGGCAAAAAGTGCATAGCAGAGTGCGACGCTATTGCAATCACGATTCATGACGTCCACATAAGAAGTTGTGGTACTCCTGCTGCTGTCTTCTTATAGCTCAAGTGGGGGCTAATGTGTACGGCCTCAGAAACAGGCTTATGGGCTCAATACGCTTCAGCTGAACGCTATCTAATATCCTTGATGCATCATTCAATTAGAACCAGATATTTGACATAAACTTGCTCCTTCTTACTGTGCTTGTGCGCTGATTTTGGTGTGCTGCCTCGCCCCCTTACTCAAAAACTGCAAGTTCTCACGAGCATGACACTGACGAGTATTTTTGGAGTGTGGACCGCATTGGTGTTGTTTAGCTTCTCTCCAGTTGGACACGCACCTGTTTGTATCTTGTTTCAGCAATGTCGTCACTTTCCATATAACCCAAAAAAAGAACCTTTTCAGTATAGGTATGTACCAGTGCCTTTTGATATCACAAAAGCAGTTAGTCCGTGTCACTTGCTTCATGTATCTGCATATCAATTAATGCGGGGTACACATTTTCTGCGCATAAAGAGCTTCTCACCAGCAACTGTTAATGAACAAAAAGTGGTCACACTTATTAAATAACCGTTTCAACGTGGTCGCGTACATGGAAGTAGTGCAAATCCCGGTTTCTCCCGAAGTCGATTATGTCAGTTAATATCCGCAGACCAGAAGTGGTCTGCAACATTTCTAGGACGCAACTACAGCAGAGTGCAAGTGTCCTAGAAGGCAAGTATAACCGAGTGCCATCGTCTGCGCGCCAATAGTTACCGCTGTCCTTTTCTGAAGCAAAGTGTTGTGTGGGCCACAGTGAAGTTTCATATTATTCAGCGGTAACCTACGCATGTGGTACTCATTTCCCTTGAACGTCTGCTGTACTGGTACGTTTGGAACCTTTGCGCAAAAGGCACATCTAATCATCACTCACTCTTCCACATCATCTTCACTGAGACCATATTCTTTCAGCAAACGTTCTCGGATGACGCGTTTCCGTCGTTCCCACAAATATTCGCCTGCATAGACATAAACAGGCTACGCCAACGTCATGCAAGTTTATCTGCAAATTGACTCGGTGGCCTGACTTGACATGTAGCAAGCACTCTCACACACGCACATATATTGATACCTACCTTCATGCAAGTAAACAACGACTCCCCTAAGCATTTGCGACATCTGAACGAAGGGGTGTGTTGAACGTAAGTGGTTGACTGGCTTACAACTTCTTTAGCAACTTACACGCATACTGCACAAGTACACAGCCTTACTTTATGTCGAAACGATTCACAGCAATATGTGAAAGAGAGTTGAATTTGACTTCTCTACCCCGTACATCTGTCCCACCTTTCGTGGAAGCCTGTGTACCATCAAAGAAACGTGTAACATGCGTTTCACTCCGAGGCGTTTGCCAGGTCTTCATCTGCACGCGCGTGGCAAACATCCAGGGCCGCTGGCGACATACCAAAGAAGACGCATAACGTTCTAAATGTACGATGTGAAAACAAAGAGGCATTTTAAACGCAGCAAGTCTGCAACCCTTGCTAAAAGGTGTTTCACACTTACTGCTGCGCAGCACCCTTCAGTGAAACTTTGAAGAATATCTCGTCGCTTCTGCTTAATCGGCACGCTTCTCTGCCGCCCATTTTACATGGTTTTCACTGCGGGCGGGATTTCTTTTCAAAGACATGTACCGATATTTTAAACGGTCAGTGCACACAAGGAACAGCGAATTCGGGCGTACTTACCTGCACATATATATATACATACATATATATATATCTACATGTATGTATATACACCGCTGACATCTTCCACACACATCTCTGTGTATACACTACTGTAGCGGCCAGTGCAGGAGGGCGGTCAGACAGAAAAATACCGAGACGACTCGATATCTCTTCTCCAAGCACGAATGCCTATTTTGAGCTAGTGAGAGACAGACATTGACAAATACAAAAAGAATCTGCAGTCTGCGTATGTGCAGTCTGACCTCTTGGTAGCTTGTGGAGCGTGTAGAGCATGACGAAGACGACGATGCAGGATAGAACAAATTCTAGGGGATCCTCCTTGGGAGAAATGAATATACGCCCACGTCGGTACGGGCCTGCTTTTAAATTCATATCCCGTTTTTTCGTAAAGGGTACTTCCGACAACACCTGCTGCTGGCTGCGGCTTTCAATTGCAGAAGAAGCCGGTGCAGAAGAAGCCGATGGACAAGGAGGCGCCTCCACTGCAACGCCAGGAGAGACATGCGTGCCGGCCTCTTTCTTGCCCACGGGAGAAGCTCCTGGCCGAGAAGGGGAAGAGCTACTTGCAGCAGCTGGTCCCACAGCTGCGGAATGGAAACACATTCTTCTGCAATCCTTTTCTCCTATTACTGCATCCACCACGATATCGGAGGCGACTCCACCTCTGAAGCTTCTCACTCCTACTCTCGTCTCACTTGGACGCGTTGTTTTTGCGGCTCTGGTTCTCTTTTCTGCTGCCTTCCGCATTGCTTCTGCTGCATTACAGCTGACCGCACAGCAAAAGAAGTGGTGGTGCAGGAGGCGCCATCCGGGTATAGAGCTGCACGAGCCAGGCAACGCACCTGAGGTAGCGAAAGTAGTCAATCTGTCTTCTCCAGAAAGCAAGGGTCCGGGCAGAACAGTGGACTCATCAGGACAGCGCGTCCCGACAGCAGCAGTAGAGGAAAAGCCAGCTGCTGCAATGGGAGAGAAGGCGGCAAAATGAGCGCGGCGCACAGCCTGAAGAGAAGTTCCGTCGCTGTTTTCTGCGTATATATACTTCGCTGGAGAAGAGAGAGACGGCACAGTGTCACGGAAAGCAGCCCGGTTGTCACACGCTTCGAACGGGGAAAGCAGTGACGCTGAGCATGGGTAGGAGGGGGACTGCGTGATAAGACGGAGTGAGGCGCCCCCAGCACAGAAACGTTGCCGTCTGAGAGGAGCAGTGGCAACCAAACTGTCAGTGAACAACTTCAATATCATGAAGGAGATAGGATAAGGCAAAACTTGTATGTCGCTGGACCCAGGAAAAAGATGGTGCAGCGAATGCGAAGCGAGGATTTGACTCCTGCTCAGAGAGGAGGAACGACACGTATTACGAAAAGCAGAGGGGGAAGAAGGCCGAGATGAAGAAAGAGAAGAAGAAGAAGAAGACGAATTCAAGGGGACACTTACTGAACAAGCCGCGAAAGTCTGCGAAGTGATACACAAGCGTGAGTGACAGCAGTGCGAACGCATACGGGGCGAGGAAGAAAATTTGGAGAAAGGAGAAGAAAGCGGTGCTAGCGGAGACATGATATGGCCCACGAACGTTTCTGTAGAGAGTAAAGGGGAATATGTTGAGGATGGAGAATATGTAAGTGAAAATGAAGTGGTAATAACTGCTGGCGGTCTCGAAGCGGTGTGAAAGACACGCGCACGTCCCGGGATACAAGAAAGACGTTTACGATGGGAGGGAGCAATAGATGCAAAAGAAAAGCCACTGAAGAGCAAACCGGGGTAGTTGTCTTTTCCGCAGATTGCTGCTAATTTCTTCATTGTGAACAGACAGATGCTCAGGTAGTACGCGGGGACCCCACCATGAGATGCTCTTATTCGTTCAGTGGCCATCAAGGGAAATCGGTAATTGAAAAAAGAATGCGAAAACAAGACATCCTTCGCACTTCACTACCACTGCTCTTCGATTTTTTTTTCTGCACCTAGGCTGTAGCATCAAAGGTCGTACCACTCATCTCCGCAACAATCGATTCGCCGGTCCACGCCGGTCAGACGCATGTGGCAAAATCGGAATACGGACTTCATCGACAGCACCACCCAAACTGCAGCGGCATAAAAAAGTGGTCTGTCTGAAGTTCCGCGAGCACTTAATAAGACAGGGAACATTCAAATAGTACTACTTCTGACACTCCCCCGGCAATACACAATGACTAGTCAAAAGGCTACGTATGCGTGTTTTCGCTCGGTGGTTACTGCCCACTTGTCCACTCAGCGATGAAGGTGTCTTCTACCATCAAAGATGATCAATAACCGTACACCTTCCCAAGGTGTGACTGTTTTTATTTCCCAGTGCAGATGTCGGGCTACTCAGCGTACCGATTTGCTGTTCGTTACGTTTGCACACAGTCTTCGCATGGCTCCTTTCTCTTGAATTGGATGCACGTGTTTGAATAGTTGAAGGAAGTGTACAGAAGGGTGAACATGCGAATCGAGGATGCATAGCACGGAAGTACGCGGACACGACGGCAGGCGTGGAATTTTGTCGTTGCGCGCATGCGGTGGCACAGGTTCGCCCGCCAGCTGCACCGTCGGATAGAGTATATGAAAAGAACAACCGGTGCAACGACAGCATCTTTACTCAGAGACTCCCACCGATTGAAAGCCACAAAAAACGAAAGAGAACGTCAGTAACGTCAGGTGAAAACAAAAATTTCGTGAAATTCGCCAGCGGTGAGGTGACACCAAGATGCAAAGGAAGCGTACTGCAAGGGAGGTGTAAAGTGGTGAGGGAACATTCAGATAAAGCGTCGCATAACAATTAAGAAGGTAGAGGCAGAGTTAAGAGTCCGCTGCAGACTATATTAAGGTGGTAGGAATACGAAGGGTACGCTCTTCACATTGATCGTGCTGCAGGGAAAGCGGTAACAGCAGGGGTACACAAACGTATCTCCGCGCAAGTAACAACTTTATTTTTACAAAGTTTTCCGAGTAAAAGGTAGAGGCAGAGTTAAGAGTCCGCTGCGGACTATATTAAGGTGGTAGGAATACGAAGGGTAGGCTCTTCACATTGATCGTGCTGCAGGGAAAGCGGTAACAGCAGGGGTACACAAACGTATCTCCGCGCAAGTAACAACTTTATTTTTACAGAGTTTCCCGAGTAACCGGTACCATTCGTGCTGGAAAGACAACTGAGACAGCGGAAGGTTGACGACCAGATACCGATGGATGTAGCAACTGGCGCTGCGATAGCCCACTGTACAGCGCTAGGGGCAATGTGTGAGGCACCAGGCACCTGCGGCAGTGTCAGCAGCAGGTAGCAACAACGTAGGAAGCAAAAGGAAATACATAGAACGTAGACCAAACAACTGGTTTCCCACGAAAGGGCACCACCACATCAGCAGTGTTGTGGGTCTTCACTGCTCCCAACGAAGTCAGCAACACGAGATGTAGCAACTGCAGCATCCTCAACAGTGCCAATACCACTTGAACAACCACACAAATATAGTGAAGCCCAATAAGCTCGCAAGCAACAATCAACAGTTTCACTCTAGATACAAGCAAAATGACACGTTTTGCGTAGTAGTGTAGACAGCAACCACGCACGCGAAAAAACGAGGAGTATGCCACGAGAGCAGTACGAATTACGTGGTTCTTGCTATAGTGGCTTAAGCGGATGCCACACCTTTCAACACGAGCAAAAGCAAATCCTGCGTGGGCAAGGACTGCAGCAGCTTTGGAAGTCACAGAATAATCATCGTGTAACTTTTGGGGCAGCGTGTTCAACAGTCCGGCAGAGCAGGTCGTGGAAGAGTAGTTACCTGAGCAGCACCAGCGGCGGAAAAATGTCAGAGGAGTGGCATTTGTTCTGTGTCACTGCCTAGTCCTTGACATGTCAGAGGGGCTTCAACAGCTGACGAAGAGACGGAGAACAACAAAGAAGCCATTGCACGGCATCACTCGCACGCAGACTATTGGCTCGGAACTGAACCACGCCACGGGCTTCGTAGACATGAGGCAGGGTGATCCCAAACCTAATTATAGGTACCTACCCGTCAACAAAGCAGTAGTGCTTTCCCATGCACCCCCACGGGATGTACACGCGGCATAGTGTTTACAATTACTTCGAGTTGTAATCCGAAAGTGGAAATATCAACGGGTATGCATACACCTGTGTCTGCGCGACTGTTCATCACTATACCGGATTACAAAACAAATGTGCAAGTGTCGTACGCTCAAGTGTGTCTCCACGTGGAACTCTATGTTGAATACGCTTGTACATATGTGTTTGCACTTTTCAAAGACACGTTGTCATTCACCGCGTGACTAGGCGTGTAAGTGAGGAGGCAAGAATGAATGTTGTGGTTTATCCCTTGTTCCAGGCAGCATGTGACGGCGCCTGCACGCGATGCCCAATTCAGTCAGGCTCGGTTTTTCCTTCAGTTCACGTACATTACGTATACAGGAGTCCAACTTATCAACCTGTGCTATTTCATCTCAAGTAGGTGTCCGCGGTCGTGCAGCGCGTTACCTAAACTTTTGTGCACCTGGTGGTGCCAATGATATCGTACTGGCACAAGCTGCATTTGAAGATCTCTGAAGCAAGCAGCGTGTGTGGCACTTCAGTCTTCACAACCAACTTATGTCCGCAACGATACTGTTTGTGTGCTTCCGCAACTCGCTCCAGCCCGTGAACACTCGCTGTCCTACAGTGGCACCTTCATATCTCGTAAAAATTGCTTCTCATGCCTGTGATCGTGGGCCGTTCAAGCATACGAAACAACGCCATGTGCTTTTGCCGCGTACAGTGGGAATCATTTTTTGCTGCCTTCGCTGTTTTTTGAGGACTCGCTTCACACATTTGCTCATCTACCGAGTATACAGCGTTTTCCCGCCCCCTGTGCCTTTCAGTCGTATTTGCTAGCAGCACGTATGTGTTCCTCTTGCACTGGTGTGTTCTTTTGCACTGAAGAGGGCACTGGCGCGCGCGGAGCGACACACATGTAATCGTGGACACACACCGGGGTAAGTCGCCGTTACGCGCTGAGCACTTTATGTTTTTGTGGGGTGTTATGCAGTTCCGGTGTTGCACCTCGTTTTCGAAGTAATTCGCATTCAAGAATATCGTGCGGTAAGTGCCAACATACATGCGAGAACAATGAATAGTATAAATTCCCGCGCTGTCCACTAGAGCGAGTCTTAGCCGTTGAAGCGACTGGCTCTCTTCGTAGTAGCTTTCGGGAAGTGTGCAGTCGAGTATACTAACGTAGTTACAGTCACACTACGTTTTCTTTCACCGAAACGTGTCCTCGCATAACGGGCTGCTGCGATATGAGGAAGCGAACGAGACGAGGATTCGGGTCCCCGCACGCCAAGCAGGGTAGCTTTTTGCGCACTGTCTGCCCGCCTCAGTTTGTTTTTTGTCCGGACGATGTGTCTACAAATCTATGTGGGCTACTAGGCTACTACTTTCCGTTCAAGGTGTGTCATATTCTAGGTAGGTGGCGATCTCTTCAGCGACACCGGTATCTGCAGAACCTCTACATTCTCCGACAATTTTCTGAATGGCGATTCCTTTGTCTATCTGAAGGTGACATCAGCGAGGAAAGAGTGACGACGGATAGGAGCTGGATACTGAATTCATGTCTACAGTAGGAAACAATCGCACGTAGCGGCTACCTACAGGCTTCCCCCTGCCAGTCAAACGTCAGCCCCACGAGACTGGAAACCCAGAGAAAGAAAGACGTACCGATTGTTTACGGAATGTTGCATCCCATTACTAAGTTGTGCGGAAGATGCTAATGGTCACGTACAGATCTCGCACCTAATCCCTGTTCTGAGCGGCACTTTTCCACGCCAACTGCTCTGAGTGGGACGTGCGGGAACTTACCGTCAACCGCACCTCTTTTTTTTCCAGTACCAAACGCAACCAGCAAGATAAGTTTAAATATGTGCGAATGTGGGCTGCGTGCGGAGGTGACGAGCACCTGTCGTGAATGTCGACAGACGTATACGTTTCCAGGCACCCGCTGCACGGAAGAAGCAACGAATATTTCGATTGAAGGCCGCTACGCCAGCGAAGCATTCTCCAAAGGAGAAAACATAGTAGGGTACAGGCGCATATGTAAATAGATGAGATGAGGTAAGAGACTTTATATGAATGTGCATGCGCAGGCTTGTTCCGAAGGCGGCATTTCTACAGTGCTGGTAAACCCACACACACCTTCCGCTAAAAGAACATCAGAGCGGGTGGACCAATACTGCATAAGCCATCCATTTGTTGACAAGCAAACTTGAGTGTATAGTAGGGTTTTCGTGCAGAGTAGTGTGGAATTGCGGCTACTCCAGTACTTCCATATGGCAGTATTTCGCTTTCGCTTTGGAGATATTTCAAAACTGTTGAGACGTTTGAAGTCTGTCTGATTTTCGAACACTCAATGTGAAGGCATATGACTTGCTTGATAGACAGAACATGTGTGGCCTCCGGCACGTGTGGTCGCGTCGGAGGTATCATGCTTGGTTTCTGGCACTTAACTGTACGTAAAATGATAACCTTACTCTCACTATGAATTGAATTTAAAAGTCGTTGAAATTGTGAAACATGTTCAATAGAAGAGCGCAAGTGGTCTTCTGCTGAACATGTATCATGTCGGTATCTGCGCACGCTGGTTATTTTTTGGAATATCGTAGCCCACACGTCCACAAAATGCATGTCTGAAGAAGCATTTTCGCCTTGCATAACAATCATAACGTCAATATTTTTTTATGTGCGCACGCTGGCTGCATGGAATGGTGTACGAGGGTTGACCTTTCCGAAGGCAGGCATGGAGACTAGATCTATACGAGAGCTGTACGTGTATCTCTTTCAAGCCAGGCCTTGTAACCGCCGCCTCTCTAGCGAGACCTTGTGAAGCCATCTATCTAACTCTCGTGAACGTTTACTTTCATTTTAAAAGTGAGGGAGTTGCCAAGGTCGCCACCCTTTTACTTCAAGCGGTCAGGTACGGTTGTTACGTTACTGTTGTCGCATACGCACTGCTGCACACCAGGTGAAGGGATGCGCAACGGGACATGAATCTCCGGTACTCATGGCTTAATTCGGCGACGCAGAACTGACTAGACTGATTCTTCGAAAACGAAAAAATTTTGTGCCAATATTAGTGAGCACACTGTCTTGGAATACATATTTCATCCGTGCAGCGACAGCGTTGCCTGCCTACAGTGCGATATGCATCTACCTTTGACGAGGGGGCCTTGCATCTGGGGCTGCAGGCGGCAGGCAAACCTCTTTTCAATCATAAAGCCAGTTGGAAAAAAAGGCTTAATACAGTTTTAAGAACAAGCTTCCGCTCTCCGGCGTACTCGCTTGCGGTGATGTCCTGAACCTTTTCGTTGTGGATCAACCGGTTCGCGTTGGCTACGCAAGCCGACAAGTACAGCCATGTATCCGGCGGCATTCAGACGAGGCAAGCTCAGTGACAACCATTCGCTAGTGGGACGTATCCAGCGTCTCTTCCTCAAAGCGTGATCTGAAAGAAAGGGTCTGCATACTCGAGCATCCAATTTTACCAAGGTGGTAGCTCCGTGCTTTCAAGTTGGTGAAGCCAGTACTTCGAATGGAAATGGGGGAAGAAAGCGTCCTGAAAGTTCTCAAAGAAGGATCTCCATTTGTATTAGCTAAAGTGCGACAACGTTGCCTCATGTAGTTGCGAACTTTACCTACAGAAAAAGTGAACTAATGTTCTCACCAGTGTCAAATACTGTAACCATTTCTTTTTTTTTTGCTGGAAAATGAGTCATAAAGGTGGTCTTCCGCCTTTTTTGTTTCATGATTAGGTTCCGAAGCACATCCCACTCGAAAACAGTCGTGCCGCTTGGTCGCCATATCGAACAGTGATCAATATCAATCAGCAGTAACACGGCTCACCTCTCAGTACTTTGACAGCATAAAACATCACCGCCAGCAACCTCTTCTGGCCAGTACTACGCGACTACCACGGCAGTGTGTTAGAATAGTACAGCGTACAGGCACCTTTCTTCGGTGGAGAGGTCCTACCTTGACTATGCGAACGAAAGTTCTCCCACCGTTGCACGTTGACTTGTACACTGTTGAGCTACGGCTGTGGCCAGTCCCATAAGGGAACGTTCTGCGAATCAGTCCATGACCATAGCCGGGTCCACAAAGTAATAAGGTGAAAAGATGAGTAGCAGGGACCTTATGCTCGCAGATGGCAAAATACGAGCTGAGCCCCGGGTCGATCAACATCTTTTTTAGCGCTAGCCGGAGTAAACGATGGACAATAAGGCACACCTTTAGGGCGCTTTAGTTCAGTGCGCTTGCACCGGGGACACTTGCCAAAGTAGCACTTTCACACGCACTACCACAGAAGCTCACTAGCGCGCAACAACGTAGCCGTGAGGCGAGATCAAAGTTCTTATTCCTTACACACACATGTACATCGGCGCACGTTTCAGGGAGGCCTCCACAGTGACCGAGAAGAAGCCTCGAACAACCTGCACGTCTGCTGGGTCAAATTGCATCCATCCGAGGAGTACCTCCAGCTTGGTTATATCCCTCCTGTAGAGTAAGCAAACGTCCCCGATGGGTACCAGTTCGACAAGCAGAAACTCGTCAAGTCTGAAAGCATTTTTAAAAGCACGAGGCGAGGTCACTCCAGTCTAGCACAAGCTATATCTTACATCCAGATACTAAAAGGGGAGCAGTTTGTTCAAGTACGCGCTACTGCGATACACACAACCAAACAGACACCTCGAACGTATTACGTAACTGTGGCTCTGTATGTGGGCGTGTGGGCGAATGAGAGCTATGTCCAAAGTCCATGTCCGCGTTCCACTGATGACACATCTGAATTGTACCACACTGCTGCTTCTTTTCCTCTCAGCTCCTATCCACCTGACGTTCTTTTTGCATGCATGAAATATACTACAGCAACGTGTTAAAACCAGGACCACGTAAGCTTTCACTCGTTGTGAAGAACGATGGAGAGCAAATGAACAGTCAATGCAAGCATTCTTTCATTCAGAATGTTGTTACGAATGTAAAGGTGGTGTCACGTCTAATGTTCCCCAATGCGACAAACAGGTGTTTGAATCTCGAGTGTACGTCCGGCTATGGACGAACGTAATTTGAGAACCCTTTTCCATCGACATTGCTTTGAGTATTCGAGTCTTCCATGACTAGCAACACGCCGAGTCTCATCACTACAGCCGATAGGTCATTCTACTTTGTTGCCTCTGGCGCGCAGATGGGGCGAAGAACAGTCCGCCATTGTTGACATGAACGAAACAAGTAGGTGCAGAAGCTTGCGGCGGACACAGGCCTTCAGCCTGCACAGACCTCCGAGGTTCAACTTGAGACAGAAGTTGATGTACACGGGGACACATCAGTGCGTAGCATTGGCGTCCTCGAATAGAACATATACCAGGTACATCTGCGATTTCCGCAGCACCGCCATTCATACACGTGCACGTTCAAGCGAAAGGTAGGACATCCATGCGTTTGGGCAGACGAGGGAAACCCTCTCGGAGCAGGATATTTGAAAGTGTTTCGCTCTGGATGAAGCTCCTCTCTGTGGCGCGCTGCTATTCTGTGTCGGGCAAGTATTGCTCAGGGATGTGTACAGAATTGTACCGTCCGTCAATGGGGAGGCCAGCTTCCATTCGCTGTTGGTCGAATCCAGCGATGCACCGGTAGGTTAAGTACCAGCTAAAAGCTGAGTGCCTGATGCTCCCAACTTCGTTCCACAGAGAGAAGACATTTATCATGATGCGTAGCTCCGCTGTGACGTTCAGATTCTTTTTTAAACCGTCGCTACATCATTCTAGGGGCCACGTGTTTAGGTCACTCCACGTACCTATGAGTGACCGCCTAGCGCGCTCTTTTACAAATGTTACTTAGTACATGGATACGGTCAGTACCCTTGTGAATCAGCCTGCCCCTAAGGTAACGACTCAGAAACTGACGGCACATGTGTACTGAAACGTGCATCACATATTCATGTGGTCTTGTGGTCTCGTTACAAACAGACATTTGAGCTTATCAGCGGTTGCCACAGCGATTTCGAGAGCTGGCTGGAAGGCCTGACGCTTCTGACAAGTCGGTACTGGCCCTTCACGCCTGCAGATGCAAAGAATATCGGTTATGACGGAGCTTTTGTGCACCACGCCAGTCCACTGAAGTATGTCTACTTGTAGGGCCTCAGTGGTGGAAATAGAGGACAACGATATGTTCTGTCACAATGCAGCACATGCAGGTGGTGTCGCAGGTGGCAGTAATATGGACAACAGGCCTTCATACTCTATACAGACTCTTTGACTCTCAGCGTACGTGTAAGATTTCAAGCTTTTCCAGCAGGGTGGGTGATGTTGCGCAGGACACTTGTGTCTGCGCAGCAACTTCAGGGGGCGCGGCAAAACAAATTTTTTAACACATCGCCAGGTTAGCCGACGTAGACGTCCTCCAAGGCACTACGAAATATGTGGACGTCATCGTCCAAGGGATAGGGGTGTGAGGAATGCTCACACGCATTAAGATATGTGCATCCAAGCTCGTATATATAAGGATACGCATTCGTCCATAAGTATCAATGTGTATACGCTTGCCGGCCATGTTGTGTTTTTGTCTCTTTCTCTGGTTCTGCATAGGTGAAGTTGCATTAACGGATGTTCACGAACCAGGGGATGAGTCAATCGATGACGCAGTTAGCGCGATACAGGTATCCGTGCGCTGCATTTACTGCAGTAAAACCCATCTGTGGCCTTTCCAGCATAAGTAGACGAATCATTTTGTTAGCACAGTCTTAGCGGTTCTCACACGTGCGAGCTAGATACGTATCACGCATAGATCTGTTTTAGAAACACAGAACAACTGCACGCCTCTATGTGTGTTGTGCACTCAATAATCTTTGCACGACTTCTATATCCCATGTTGCATGCGTCCGGAGAACTTCAGATCGCGCACAAAGCGAGGAGTTTTATGATGTAGCGCGTCATGTCAATTCCTTTGACTTTGTCTGGCATGTATGGCTGCAGCAAGGAAAGTGTAAATACCACTGGATTCCGAATACCACACCGTAAGCTTCCGCTCAGCTGCCCATGATTAAAGCTGACATTCGAAAGAGGCAAGCGCACACAGGACTTCCTCCGACTCTGCATTTCATTGCGACATTGTCTTCCTCACGTTGCGCAATATGGGCAGGCACCATCCCGTACTCCGGCCCTCCACACTACGAGGTCGTTAGGTACCTGTTCACTACGCTTCTGCATTATCAACCTCCCACGACGTTTGGAGTCGTTTCTTCGTATGCGACTAAGCTTAAGTCCTTGTCAACCGTAAGATTACTGTTTCTCAGTTACCCATTATTCATACAGGTTGTGTCAACCGGATGTCAACATCCAGACGGTTGAGGCGCTCTCAGGAGACATCCAGGGGGTAAGGTAGAAATAAGTCCCGATAAGGTGCTTGAAGTAATCCCTCGTCTACGCCGCAATTCCTCCTCTGAATATGTTTGTGAAAAGTTGTGTGTCAAGTACGCTGCAACTCTGCGCAGTTGAAGAGCTTTTTGGAAGAGAAAAAAAGTGAACTTCTCAATCAGCTTCACAGTAAGCGCTTCCCGTAGATCACCGTCCCAAATGCGCAGACTTGTGATATCTTCGTTTTTCCTACGCCGCTCTGCCTAATTGGCACCTCAGGGCTGACACAGCATGATAGGGTATAACGCCCATAAGCACGTTTGCATTCAGAGTATGTTAGCTCGTCGTCTACATAACCGAGTTAATCAGGACTGTCACGCTTAAATAGCTCTAACGTGCACAGCTTATGAAACGCCCCTGTTTTCAGTATTGTACGTTTAGTCCTGAGGAATGCCCTGATCCCGATGAGTGCCTGTCGTCGTCTTTTAATGGGCAAAGTACTTTGCTTTCTAAATTTTAAAGGTAGCTGGCCTATTTGCCAGGTGAAGCGTTAAAGCCTTCATGATCTTGTTTCGCACCCTTGAAGCCATCTAGTATTGCGTCACAGTTCGTTTCTCCCTGTGTTAAACACTACCCTTTCACTGAACCCGTAACGCGGCAACAAGCGAGTGCAGAGTCGAATTGCGTCACAGTCGGCATCCGGACGGCCTATCTTTCTCAGGTCCCATTCATTGTGGGTACTGTTAATTGTAGGCTCGAGATCTGCTGTCGACGAGGATAACATTACCGGGTGGGAACATACTCGTTGCTTGGAACCAGTGAAGGACCACATCGGAAATTGCTCAGAATTTCCAGCAGACATCATTACTCCAGACCTTGACGGGTCGTCAGAGAAACTGTCAAAAGAAACTTGTCCGGCTTCGTGTATCTGCTCAAGCCCCCCTCCTTCAACGTTACGCGGCTATGGGCCCCAAACTGGTAGGTGTGCGCTTGCAGCTCAATGCTTATGATACAGGAGCTATCCCGGCCAATTCAAGCAGATGTGCGTTAGTAGTGACACTGTCTTACAGCCATCCTTTGGTTCGGCTGTACACGGTACGGCGTTGCTCGATTAGCTATCACAGCATCGAACCAAGTCCCTCCAGAAACATGTAGTATGCGCTTCTGCCTTGTGCAAGTGCCTGATTCATCGACTATCGACGGATTCGGCGCTGAAGTCTGTCTCTCCTCCGTGAGTACAACTTCATTTTTGACCCTGCAATCGTTGCATCAACGAAGCTCTCTTTTTACCGGATGAACACAAGTGTAGAGGCATGTTAGATTTCGTCCCAATGATAGGCTCCGCTCGACGATTTCGTGCCTTGAGCCGTACAGCTTGCACCGGCTCCAGCTGCACAAGCTATGGCTGCCACGCTCGCTATGCTGAAGCGGTCGAGACCGTGGACGAAACCCGACCAGGGCGCCTCGTGCAGCAATCCCCAGTAGCCCACTCAGACGTCGATCACCTTGATTCAAGTGGCGATACTCGTGAGCACGCCCAATTTTCGAGAAGAAGGAAGCAGCACGATGGCGAGAGCGAGGGAAGCGTGCATGCGTGCAAATGCACCGGACTCCATCTACGAGAAGAAGATGTTATCTCCATTATCGAACAAGTTGCCGTGCAGCTCATCAAGCAGCGCTGCTGCTCCAGTCCGAAGGCTTTTCTCTGCCGCAATCACGAAGTGCACTGCCGTCCATCGGATCTAGAGCATTATGAAATTTGCGTCAGTAGCCGGCGAAGTCTCTCATCGCACAGTTACTGCATGGCAAGCCCACAAGAGGAAACTGGCAGTGATCACTCTTCAGCGCGGCACCATCAGCACCTGTACCACAAACATGGTGACAATCCCCGACATGCTAGTGACTTTGGATCAGCAAAACGAGAAAAAAGCAGATGCTTTAGCACACTGTCAAGTCAAAAAGAAAGTCGAGTGCCCAGCCGACGAAGCAGTCGTCTTCTCGACCCGCAAGGCGTGCACTCCAGCAAACAGCACAGCCAGGAGAGCAGTTGCTCACATAGAGGGCAGCGTGTTCGAGACAATATTTGCAGGAGCAATCGACAACTCAGCCGGCAGCATCGTCGACAAGGTAACCATACACATAGTCAGCAGCCGAGTCCACAGCACACCCGGAAGCACAGTCGTCAAAACAGATGGAACCTTAACGGGCAGCAAAGCAGCCGCCGAGATAGTCTACAGAGCAGTTGGAAAAGCAATCCCCAACGTGGCTATCAAAGCAGCCGGCAGTCAAGCCGGCATCATCTTCGACGTCGTCGCCCTTGCAGTCGAAATTCCAGCCGTCAGCACAGTCGCCAACGCAGTCGGCCACACAGCAGTCAGTTCAATCGACAACATGGTCTGAAACACAGCCGAGAGCCCACTCAACAGCATAGCAGGCAACACAGTCGGCAGGCTAGTTTACAGCCGGCGAATCAGCTAAGTCGACAACCCAGTCGTCAGGATAGCCACAAGAAGATTCGACAGCATAGCCGAGACGGAAGCACCAGAATCAGTCGACAGACCAGCCCGCGTAGTAGACAGCACAGCACTACTAGCAGTCGACACCCCAGCAGACACCACAGTCGTCTACACAGCCGGCACCACAGTCGGCAGTCTAGTCTGCAACCTTCTAATCAACCCAGTGGACACCTCAGTCGTCCAGAGAGCAGTGACAGTAAATGGCCGCTCAATCAATGCCACAGTCGACAGGCCAGTCGACAACAGAGCCGCCGGCCCAATCGCGAACATGAATTTCGTGGACAGCCTAGCCCCCAACACAGTCGGCAGGCTAGTTTAGAGCCGGCGAATCAGCTAAGTCGACAACCCAGTCGTCAGGATAGCCACAAGAAGATTCGACAGTATAGCCGAGACGGAAGCACCAGAATCAGTCGACAGACCAGCCCGCGTAGTAGACAGCACAGCACTACTAGCAGTCGACACCCCAGCAGACACCACAGTCGTCTACACAGCCGGCACCACAGTCGGCAGTCTAGTCTGCAACCTTCTAATCAGCCCAGTCGACACCACAGTCGTCCAGAGAGCAGTGACAGTAATTGGCCGCTCAATCAATGCCACAGTCGACAGGCCAGTCGACAACAGAGCCGCCGGCCCAGTCGAGAACGTGTATTCAATGGACAGCCGAGCCGCCAACACAGTGGGCAGGCTAGTTTACTGCCGGCGAATCAGCTAAGTCGACAACCCAGTCGTCAGGACAGCCACAAGAAGATTCGACGGCATAGCCGAGACGGAAGCACCAGAATCAGTCGACAGACCAGCCCGCGTAGTAGACAGCACAGCACTACTAGCAGTCGACACCCCAGCAGACACCACAGTCGTCTACACAGCCGGCACCACAGTCGGCAGTCTAGTCTGCAACCTTCTAATCAACCCAGTGGACACCACAGTCGTCCAGAGAGCAGTGACAGTAAATGGCCGCTCAATCAATGCCACAGTCGACAGGCCAGTCGACAACAGAGCCGCCGGCCCAGTCGAGAACGTGTATTCAATGGACAGCCGAGCCGCCAACACAGTGGGCAGGCTAGTTTACTGCCGGCGAATCAGCTAAGTCGACAACCCAGTCGTCAGGACAGCCACAAGAAGATTCGACGGCATAGCCGAGACGGAAGCACCAGAATCAGTCGACAGACCAGCCCGCGTAGTAGACAGCACAGCACTACTAGCAGTCGACACCCCAGCAGACACCACAGTCGTCTACACAGCCGGCACCACAGTCGGCAGTCTAGTCTGCAACCTTCTAATCAACCCAGTGGACACCACAGTCGTCCAGAGAGCAGTGACAGTAAATGGCCGCTCAATCAATGCCACAGTCGACAGGCCAGTCGACAACAGAGCCGCCGGCGCAGTCGAGAACATGAATTTCGTGGACAGCCTAGCCCCCAACACAGTCGGCAGGCTAGTTTAGAGCCGGCGAATCAGCTAAGTCGACAACCCAGTCGTCAGGATAGCCACAAGAAGATTCGACAGTATAGCCGAGACGGAAGCACCAGAATCAGTCGACAGACCAGCCCGCGTAGTAGACAGCACAGCCCTAGTAGCAGTCGACACCCCAGCAGACACCACAGTCGTCTACACAGCCGGCACCACAGTCGGCAGTCTAGTCTGCAACCTTCTAATCAGCCCAGTCGACACCACAGTCGTCCAGAGAGCAGTGACAGTAATTGGCCGCTCAATCAATGCCACAGTCGACAGGCCAGTCGACAACAGAGCCGCCGGCCCAGTCGAGAACGTGTATTCAATGGACAGCCGAGCCGCCAACACAGTGGGCAGGCTAGTTTACTGCCGGCGAATCAGCTAAGTCGACAACCCAGTCGTCAGGACAGCCACAAGAAGATTCGACGGCATAGCCGAGACGGAAGCACCAGAATCAGTCGACAGGCCAGCCCGCGTAGTAGACAGCACAGCACTACTAGCAGTCGACACCCCAGCAGACACCACAGTCGTCTACACAGCCGGCACCACAGTCGGCAGTCTAGTCTGCAACCTTCTAATCAACCCAGTGGACACCACAGTCGTCCAGAGAGCAGTGACAGTAAATGGCCGCTCAATCAATGCCACAGTCGACAGGCCAGTCGACAACAGAGCCGCCGGCCCAGTCGAGAACGTGTATTCAATGGACAGCCGAGCCGCCAACACAGTGGGCAGGCTAGTTTACTGCCGGCGAATCAGCTAAGTCGACAACCCAGTCGTCAGGACAGCCACAAGAAGATTCGACGGCATAGCCGAGACGGAAGCACCAGAATCAGTCGACAGACCAGCCCGCGTAGTAGACAGCACAGCACTACTAGCAGTCGACACCCCAGCAGACACCACAGTCGTCTACACAGCCGGCACCACAGTCGGCAGTCTAGTCTGCAACCTTCTAATCAACCCAGTGGACACCACAGTCGTCCAGAGAGCAGTGACAGTAAATGGCCGCTCAATCAATGCCACAGTCGACAGGCCAGTCGACAACAGAGCCGCCGGCCCAGTCGAGAACGTGTATTCAATGGACAGCCGAGCCGCCAACACAGTGGGCAGGCTAGTTTACTGCCGGCGAATCAGCTAAGTCGACAACCCAGTCGTCAGGACAGCCACAAGAAGATTCGACGGCATAGCCGAGACGGAAGCACCAGAATCAGTCGACAGACCAGCCCGCGTAGTAGACAGCACAGCACTACTAGCAGTCGACACCCCAGCAGACACCACAGTCGTCTACACAGCCGGCACCACAGTCGGCAGTCTAGTCTGCAACCTTCTAATCAACCCAGTGGACACCACAGTCGTCCAGAGAGCAGTGACAGTAAATGGCCGCTCAATCAATGCCACAGTCGACAGGCCAGTCGACAACAGAGCCGCCGGCCCAGTCGAGAACATGAATTTCGTGGACAGCCTAGCCCCCAACACAGTCGGCAGGCTAGTTTAGAGCCGGCGAATCAGCTAAGTCGACAACCCAGTCGTCAGGATAGCCACAAGAAGATTCGACAGTATAGCCGAGACGGAAGCACCAGAATCAGTCGACAGACCAGCCCGCGTAGTAGACAGCACAGCACTACTAGCAGTCGACACCCCAGCAGACACCACAGTCGTCTACACAGCCGGCACCACAGTCGGCAGTCTAGTCTGCAACCTTCTAATCAGCCCAGTCGACACCACAGTCGTCCAGAGAGCAGTGACAGTAATTGGCCGCTCAATCAATGCCACAGTCGACAGGCCAGTCGACAACAGAGCCGCCGGCCCAGTCGAGAACGTGTATTCAATGGACAGCCGAGCCGCCAACACAGTGGGCAGGCTAGTTTACTGCCGGCGAATCAGCTAAGTCGACAACCCAGTCGTCAGGACAGCCACAAGAAGATTCGACGGCATAGCCGAGACGGAAGCACCAGAATCAGTCGACAGACCAGCCCGCGTAGTAGACAGCACAGCACTACTAGCAGTCGACACCCCAGCAGACACCACAGTCGTCTACACAGCCGGCACCACAGTCGGCAGTCTAGTCTGCAACCTTCTAATCAACCCAGTGGACACCACAGTCGTCCAGAGAGCAGTGACAGTAAATGGCCGCTCAATCAATGCCACAGTCGACAGGCCAGTCGACAACAGAGCCGCCGGCCCAGTCGAGAACATGAATTCAGAGGACAGCCAAGCCGCCACCACAGTCGGCAGGCTAGTTTACTGCCGGCGAATCAGCTAAGTCGACAACCCAGTCGTCAGGATAGCCACAAGAAGATTCGACAGTATAGACGAGACGGAAGCACCAGAATCAGTCGACAGACCAGCCCGCGTAGTAGACAGCACAGCCCTAGTAGCAGTCGACACCCCAGCAGACACCACAGTCGTCTACACAGCCGGCACCACAGTCGGCAGTCTAGTCTGCAACCTTCTAATCAGCCCAGTCGACAACACAGTCAGCAGGCTAACCACACGAATACTTGGCAGCATAGACGCGATGGCACCATCGGTCTCAGTCGACAGCCTAGTCGGCATCATAGTAGACAGCATAGCCTTGAAAACAGTCGACAGCCCAGCAGACAGCATAGTCTTCAGTACAGCCTGCAGCATAGTAGGCAGCTCGGTCCGGAGCGCAATTATCCGTATACTACCAACTACAGTCAGCTCCGAGATCAGCCAACCAGTCCGCAGTCCACCCGGCAACAGAGCTTCCAGAACGGCGGAACAGTCAACCGCGAGGAAAGCCACCAGTCTAGTCCTGCAGAGACGCGGTGGTACCGATCTCACAACCAGCAGCACACGCGACAACGCGGTCCAGTAAGCAGCCGACAAAACAGCCGGAAGCTTAGTAGACAACGGAGTACACAGCTTTGTCGCGGAAGCAGGCAGGAGCCCAGTCGGCAGCAGAGCCGGCAACGGAAGTTGGAGAGTGGTAGCCAGCCCAGCCGGGAAGGTACTCGACAGCCCATGACGCCACGTAGTCGACACCCAAGTCGCCAGCCCAGTCGACAACGGAGTCGAGCCCCCAGCCGACAAAATAGCCGGCTGAGTCGACAGCATAGTCAAAACGGTCTAGGTTACACACAGCCTTCTAGACAGCAGAGTGGAAATCCAAGTCATCAAGTTACCACTCAAGGGAGTAAGGCTCGTAGTCTCTTGCGCAGCAGTCAACGTGGAGGCTACCCAAAAAAACGTTCTGATAATGAGTCTACGCACCTAGACGTGCGACAGCTCAGTGAGCCACATGGTAAGCAGTCCAGTTGGCAGCCCGTCTCGCAACAGGGGAAGCAATACGATGGCAGTGGCCTGCAGCGAAGTCGACTGTACAGGGACAGGAGGGGGGGCAGTACGGATGAGGAGGATGCATCAACAAAGCGTACGCAAGGGTCCGGTTACAAGTGTACAGTGCCTGGCGAAAATAGCTGTCGGCGTTCGAGCCGTAACAATCGGGAACGCAGCCAACGTGGCGAGCGGTCCGGGCTCTCCTACAGCCTGGGACCCAGTGTGTCTGCCAGTCCAACGCACAGTCCCCATGGCACCCACGAAGTTATCAAGCAGCCCAGCCTGCAGCACTGTGGCTATTCTTCACGAGGTCAGCCCCAGTGCCTACCGAAGCAGCCTCCAGAAGGTAGGTTGAGTTCGGCTCCAGAAGAGGCGAAGAAATCTCAGGAGACTGTGGAGGCGAATAACCCTCGAACACGTATGTGTGACACCACGCCTATTATACATATATCGGAAAGCACATCTCCAGCCACGTGCGCTGCGATAGGACTGTGCGATGTGAAGCCGCCTTCTCAGCAGAAACACAGTAATCGGCTCAGTCCAGCGCCAAGTCGCACGGCAGACTGGCGTAGCGAAAAAAAAAGGCGCTCTTCTAAACAGTACGGTGAAGATGACTTTCGCTGCAAGGCCCAGCACTGGCAGAACAAATATGACAAGACGCAGTCTTGTTCAGGCCCCTATGAAGACAATAGCCATCAGTCTCGTGAAAATCTTATCGCTTATGCTGGCGACGAACACTGTCGTCTCTCCGGCAGTTCATCATGCTGCCCCCAGCACAACAGCGGAAGACGGACTAGTCATGTTACGGCATCGGACAGACGGCTACCCATTCAGTCCGGAGACAGAGAAGACCAGCAGCAAGCGAGGATTAGTAGCCACAAGCAGCGTAGCCGACAAGGTAGCGATCATCGGACCATGCAGCACACACACAGCTGGCAACACAACAGGCCACGCATCGGGCAGTGTAGCAGTCAGAACAGTCGCCAGCTCACCAGGCAACCCCGCCGACAGCCAAGCAGGCAGCGCAGCCGACAGCCAAGCAGGCCGGACAGCCGGCAGCCAAGCAGGCAGCATAGCCAGCAGCCAAGCACGCAGCATAGCCGACAACCAAGCAGGCAACACAGCCGACAGCCAAGCAGGCGCCACAGCAGACAGCCGAGTACGCATCACAACCGACAGCCGAGCAGAGTGCGTAGGCGCAGGCCGAGCAGACAGCACAGTCGACATTCAGAGATGCAGAACAGCGGGCATGCGACCGAGAAGCAAGGTCAGCAGTCAAGCAGGCAACACAGCAAGTATCCACGTGGACACCTTGACGAGGGACATGCCAGTACAAACAGTCAGGGGTACACTGACCTGCATGATAGACAGTGTAATTTGGGGCAGGGCGAGAACAAGAGTGGGGGGCGGAGTAACGACTGTAGTCCGCTACCAAGCATATACATAGGCCGGGACCTCATAGAGGGTCGAGGTCATCAGTCTGCCCAACCAGATGCGCAGGCAGCGCGACAAGAGAGCCACTGGCAAGCTGTGAGTCCTCGGCGTGTGAGCGGGTCTACGAGAGAGGAGGCGAGTGACAAGGGACGCTCACTCTACAAGACTGACTTTAAAGACAAAGCGCAGTGCAGCAATAATATTGAAGTGGAGATGGTACGTCACGCCCAGACGTGATTGTCGATCTTCACAATTTCACATACGTAGAAGGGGAATGATTAAACTGAGATTGACCAGTGTGCAGGACTAATATGGAACCAAACAATGAACGATCAACTGCCAAAAATTCAGAAAGTATGCTTCACCGACACACGCTCCACCATATTCGGTTGCGGCCTTGCGGTTCTAAAGCCTCTCACCAGCAGGGTTTTTTTTTCGGCATTCGCACAAAATAACATCGCTAGTCAGAAGACATGAATAAACGTGCTTGCACTGGTGACCGTCAACTGTGCATTGCAGGTGAATCATAGGAGGCTGAAAAACAGCAGAGATTCACTGGAGCTCTACAGAGACGTCCGGCAGCCAAGCACCATTCAGCAGCATAGGGGACAGTCTTATGCAGTGGAGCAAGTTAATTCTACGGGGAGAGCAGATGCAGACGCACCAGCCCACCCTGGACATAATACGCATCTTCAGCATTCGTATTCGCACAATTCCTCAAGACAAGCACACACAGGGTGCGGAAGTCATCCGCCGAGCCACCGTCCAAGCCAAATTGGAGACCACGCGGGAATCGACGGATGCAGTAGATCGTGCAAGTACAGGAACATGGAAGAGCAATTAGATCACCGCAGTCATTTTGAGGGAGGACACAACAGAAAGCGGTCAGCACGAGGTACCCACCTCGCACTGCCCCGCAACACTCTACCTTTGAGTCGACAGAACACTTACAACGGGCTGAATACCCCAGTGGAACAGGATGGGTCTCACGACTTTTCTGCGGAAACCCCACCTTCAAATTTGGGAATGCAGCGTCAGCACCGTGCTCAAGCGGAGGAAGCCCCCAGCAGCTGGAACACTGAGGCCGTAAGCAGGGACCACCGATCAGGCAGTCGGAGGCAGCCGAGCTCCAGGAATGCCGACCCTTTACTCAGCACTTCCATGCAACAAAGTGATGCCAGCCGGCACCGGGACGGAAGTCAGAAGAAGCGCTGGGATTTCCAGCACTTGGATATTGGGTATTCCTCGAGTCAGAACCGTCGACGTGAGAGATCCAGCGGGTCAAGTAGCTCTGCAGACTTCCCCCCGCCCGATATTGATTGGGAGACGTCACAGGAGCAGGAATCCGGTGTTGACACCAAGTTACCAAGCAGGAATCAGTTGGCAGGAGCTCCTGATCCGTACGCTTTTGAAAAGGATCTGCGGAGCGGCCAGCTGAGTCGTCTGCCCAGTCGAGACGCCACGGCTATTGGACCTTCCCGTAACCGCCGAAGAGAAGATTTACAGCAACACCTTTCTGGGCAGAGAGGCCCACCTGAGGGAGAGAAAGACGCATGGAGTCAATACATAATGGAAACGCCTAGTGCCTCAAAGCCTCGGAGTCACGACGACGCTCCATATAAAAGTGATAACCGTCTGCGACAGTCATTGGCAGCAGACCACGCGTATACCCAACAGCCGAGTCGCACCTGCTCGAGAAGGAATATATCCAGCTTCGATGGCCTCGCTTCTCCCCTTGCATGCGTTGTGGGAAGTAGCTGTGCTTCTACTTTCAGTACCCCAACGCAAACAGACATTGACCTAACAAGAAGTCAGCGCCCTCGATCGAAGCGCCAGCATACACGACAGCCAAACACGCATGACAGCCAGCCACATGATCCACACGTGAGGCATCGTCGCAATGGTGGGTGCAAAGATCAGGGCGACTGGCAGCGCAGTCGACAAGAGGCTGGCGAACGCAGGTTAGTACATAATGGATACTCTCCTCGATACGGCCGTTCTGGAAACGAAAGTTCTTCGTGGGGAGAAGAGTCAGGATTGCGTTTTCATCTGTTTCAGGGCTATGACATGATGCCTGTGGCTTTTGGAAACAGCATACTGCAGAGAGGGTACTACGAAGGACCTTCTCTCCGAGGGCCCCCTCTGAATGTCATGCAAATCACTCGCTCCCTGAAGCATTCCTCGAGCGCTCCACCCGTGGATGGAGCGTCGGCAGATGCTGCGTCTCCATATTTCAAGGTAAATCTGCCTGCTAAGTAGGAAGAATAGGGGTCTCAAGACCTCCCTTATATAAGAATCGCGACCTCGGCGCGCATCTGCGGGGCTTTCACAGCCATTACAGTTTGCGTAGTCGAGCCCGCAGTAAAGCACGCGCTGCCACTTAACGCACCGTCAGCTTGGTACCGCAGGCTGGGGTCCGGTCGTTATAGATCGAATTAGAGCAGCGTTATCAGTTTGCATCAAATTTTACCGCCACCATCCTGTAGGTGAAGTATCGACAACGCGTCTCACCTTATTAACTAACGTCAGCGCTCGACTACTTTGACCAAGAGAACGACCTGCTTCTTCTTTTTCCTCCCGCTGGGCTCGTGCAGCTGCAAATGCGGCACCACTCGGGCGGTTCGTGCAGCTTGATTTCGCTTGATGAACGAGAACAAGACATGGTGTACGATCTAGTCGAACACATAATCAAGTATTTGAAAAAGGTAAGTCCTCAAGAAGGTCGCCAATCTAGCTTGGGTACCCTAGTCAAATGTACGCCTCACGACCGTCGTGTGCGATGCGATGGACGGGAGACAAGCCATGTGACGTGTGAATATTTGTTGTCAGGCTTATGACTTCCCGCACACCCTGCCTGAAATCGGAAGAGGTGCGTCTTATAGACATCTGTGAAAGGACAGAGCGCTGCAACCTGTATTACAGCTGTGACTGGAGACTCACTGCAACTCGTATTTCGACGCAAGCTTAGTCAGAAAGTGTACTACGTTAATCGGCTGACCACCAGCTACAATACCCAATCGTCTAAAGCCGAACGTCCACAAGCAAGCACAGACGCATCTCTGCATGGGTATCAGCAAAGGATGTTAGCGTGAAGATGCGTAGAGCTCGGCTATGCGTCCTCGAGTGACTTGGTCTGTGTACATGGGCGTGTAGACGTACAAAGAGAGTGTGCATCTGCTGTTTTAATGTCTGCTGCTTTACCGCCTTCCCTTCAGAAGCGCGGCAGAGGCGTGGTGCACGCAGATGATGATGGCGGGTCACGCGGATCAAGATTATTAATAGTATGCAGTTTCTGACACGGATGAAAACCTGCAGAACGTGAAGGCGTAGCCGAATGCATCTGCGTTTTCTTATTTCCAGAAAGTCGTTCGCACACCAGTTTGATAGTTAGGACGGTAGTGTGAATGAAGAAACGTTTCTTATCTCTCCGCAGGCGCTCTGAATCAGGCGTCTATTCTCAGCAGCGGTGTCCCTACTATACACACGGACAATCCCTTCTCTATTTTCACCACCCGTGTCGGTGTTGATCCCTGATCGGAGAGTGCGTGAAATGACTGGCCCTTACTTACGCAAATAAAGTAAGCTTAGCACAGGTGCTATCTCACTGTGCGCTCTCCCACCCTTGCTTATGATGTACAAGCCGTGCAACTGCAGTGATCACCCTCGAAGCCTAGAATTTAGCCGACGGCGACAGCTCTGCACTGAAGCTTCTGCGCGCACTCGAGTGAATTCTACCTAGCGCAGCAGCACGTGCTCTTCCTTGCAGTACAACTTTGATCTTGAAATTTACTCCGCTCGACATCGTTTAAGTGTACGCAATTAACAAAAAGGATGATGGTGACTCTATTCTGACTACGCAGTGCACTGAGAGCAAATATGGTGAGGACTGCATCAGTGGTTGAGCAGATGAGATAGAAAACCATCCTGCGAGGCAGCAGGCACTGCTAATCTGCGCGCTTGCCAATATAGCAGCTAACGTCCGAACAAAATTACTCAATCGCACTTCTTGATGCTGTATGAGCAACTCGCTGGTCTCCCTCCCCCCTCAACGGCTTGCAACCTACACAGGGCGCTGCATCCCCGCCTTTGAAGACCGCAAAGTACCCTGTTCAGCCAAGGTACGAAAAAACAGCGTAGTGCAAAACGAGGTTGCATAACAAGTAGTCCGCCAGCGCACGCTCCTCAGACAAGTGAAATATGTCCTTCTCTGAGATCTGTAGAAGTCAGCAGGAACTGAGACGCAAAAAAATGTAGGCGAGGACTTACCTGCTTCGCACTGAAGTTCTGAGGTGTGCAAAGAGATACGTCTGCACAGTGAATGATACATAATATATGCAAAATAGCTGATGCTCGTACTATAAAGTCAATACGTGACTTTGAAGAGACTGTACAACACAGGATGAGTGCGGCCCGACCTAGCTTGAGTGACATAATTGAAACCAAAGACGGCAAGAGTCCAGATGTCGACACGAAGGCATTTGACCGTCATCGGTGAAGCTGTATACGAGGAAATCAATGCTCAACTACGCAGCGTGGCTGCTAGATGTCGTAATCATCGACTTAGCTCCCCGACCAACCTAGAATACCCAAGATCCATGCAGCCCCGGCTGTGAAACTCCCACGGCCTTCCACGTGTGCGCGACAAGCATTCTATTGTAAAGCAAACCCAGATTCTTCTAATCCATGCCAGAACGTCTCGCTGTCCATGTCCACATAAGTAAACATCTACCTGAGTGCTGTGTTGTTCTAAAACGCACACTTCTGGTAGTCGCTGAGACAGCCAGCCAAAATATGAAGAGTTACAGCACTCGACAGCCATGAGGCAGAGTGGCACTTAGAGACGTCGTAACAGCATCTCTGCGGACAAAAACAAATTCCCGTCGCACTAAGTCACTTTGTGGGCTGAGACGACTATATTTAACAGCGGTTGCAGCGAATAATTAACACAATACTATCCACCTGCGAGACGAGCAAAACAGATGTGCTTCTTCAAGTACTTATGCAAGGTGTCAAGCATAGTGATTGTTCGTAGATGTGCATCTATATCGTGTGAAAAAAGTGGCCGTAAAGGGCTCTTTTCCATGCCCGTACGCATGATGACATGCCCGCTGAGTTTACGAATAAGACAAATTCACCATCGGACAGAACAAACAATTTACCTGCGTTCGGAGGGAGACAGTGAGAAGAGCAGTGCCTCCGCATGAGAGAAGAGCAGCGACGAAAGCGTTGCGCGGGACGGTGGTGCCGACGAGTAGTACGTAGGCGCTAAGAAGAGCTATCATAAGCATCAGCGAGAGGATAAAGCTATCCGTAAGAAGAATAAGGGGTGGCTGTGTTCGTCGGTAACAGAGCCATAAGTACTTGAAAAGTTCTCCTTTGCACAGCGAAATCAGATCCTCCGGTGGCTTTTTAAGAGTGGTCGAGATTGACAGTCTTCCACGCACAATAGGGGGGATATCACATTTTTGGCGTTTGCCTGCAGCATCAAAAAAGACGTTTTCAGCACACTTCTGCACTGATGCGCATGAGCCACGAGTACTCTGA
>CATKUM010000389.1:0-39492 GCA_949786405.1 Onychomys arenicola
ACCAGAGAGGAAGGCCACATAGAGAAACTCTACGTCTACATGAAATATATACATCTACGCCTCATACAATTCAGACATATAAACAAATATAGATAGATAGAGAGAGAGAGAGAAAGAGATAAAGAGAGAATAATAGAGATATAATACATAGAGATATATAGACATGTAGATATATGTCTATCTGCAATATATACAGGCTCACGTATATCTACGTAAAGTTTAGACACTTGTATTATCTGCAGATGTTACTCTAAAAGCGTATAGATGCATTGACCTGTAGTTCACGTTTCCACGCTCGCAGAGAGAGAGACCGAGTGGGGGGGAAAGAGAGCCTTCAAGAAAGACAGAAAGAAATAGAGAGAGATAGAGACAGAGAACAATAGATATCCACATGAGTAGATGATGGAATCTAGAGGTTTATGTGAGCAACGGAAGAAGAGTGAAATAGGAACGAAATAGACAACCGGCAGCGGCGAAGAAGAAGAAGAAAAATGAATCCCATGAGAGAGAGAGAGAGAGAGAGAGAGAGAGAGAACAGCAAAGAGACGAAGAGGCAGTCCTGGAGGATCAAAAGGAGACTATTGCGCAGGTGAGTCGAAGTAGTAGCAACAGGAAGACGAAGAGGAAGAAAGAAGAGAAGGAAGAAGAGCAAAGAAGCAATGTCAAAGATGCATAAATCGATTCTACCCAATACGAAGTAGACATGCTTGAGCAAGTCGATATATGTGCAAAGAAGAAAGCCTCTCCGTGGCCACAGAAGGCGCTGAGCGACAGACGCGACAACAGCAACACACGGAAACACCTTCTCTTCTGCTGCTGCTGCTGGTCCTGGTCCTGCGTCAGTTTCTACTGCTGCTACTGCTGCTCCTGCTCCTGCTGCGTCAGTTTCAGGCGCTCCTTCACCTACTGCTGCCTCTTCACCTATTGCTGCTGCTTCCTCACGTAGTGCTGTTACTTGTGGTATTCCTGTGATGTTGCATCTCTCTTGCTGGTTATTAAACATCTTCCATCGCTGGAGGGTCAGACAAGTGTTTCTCTCTTCTTCTGGGTCAGCAGCAAGAGCAAACGCGACACGCTGCTGCTGCTGTTGCATATTACCTGCTGTTGCATATTACCTGCTGCTGCATATAACCTGCTGCTGCATATAACCTGCTGCTGCATATGACCTGCTGCTGCATAATCCCTGCTGCTGCATAATCCCTGCTGCTGCATATAACCTGCTGCTGCATATCCCCTGCTGCTGCTGCATATAACCTGCTTCTGCTGCATATGACTTGCTGCTGCTGCTGCATATGACCTGCTGCTGCTGCAAATGTACTGCTGCTGCTGCATATTACCCGCTGCTGCTGCATGTTCCCTGGTGCTGCAGCATATTACCTACTGCCGTCTTTCCTTTCCTTTATTTTCTTTCTTCCTTACTGGGCAACAGCAGCAAGCAGGAGGTTCTTGTTGATTGAAAGAGGCCTGCCAAGACGATCGGCTGCTTCTTCTTGCGCAGCAAAGACAGCCACTCGAAGACGTCCAAAGCCCCACAGCAGCTGCAGCATGCGTGGGGCATCAACTAATTCATCTCGTTCCAAGCAGCGGCGACTCACATGTAACATCAACTCAACTGCCTCTGGAAAGAAAAACAATCAAAATACACAAGAAATTCATTTTACGCGGTCGTATTACACCGCAGTGTGTACACTACTCATACACGTGTTCAGGTGTATATATAGCCGAACACGCCCTCAGAATCTCAGGTATAGAAGTGGAAATATGTCCAAGAAAGACTACGACTATTCACGTGCAGAGACACACCTCTGTCCCTGTGCAGAGAAAGGAGACAGGGAGACAGAGAGGGAGGGAGACAGAGTGGGAGACACAACGACATGGGAGAGAGAGGGAGATAGATAGAGAGAGGGAGGGAGAATGCAAATTGAAGGAGATCATCCCGCGTGAAAGAGAAGAACGAGACAAAGAGACGCTACACAGAGAGAAAAAAGACCGAAATGCAAATGAAAAAAAACATTCTGCATATGTAGAGATAACTGCAAGAGCATCAGAAGTGCAGAAGACGCCTTTGAAAAAGAAAGAGAAGAAAGACGCTAGCTGTCAACCTCTCTGCTTCTTCTGGGAGTCTGCTGCTGGACGTTTGCTGCTGCATCTCTCACCCGTTTAGCTACGCCTGTTGCCTTACCCACTGACAAACGAAGAACAACTGGTAATGAGCATCGCTTCCCGACTCCCGCTGCAGCAGCAGCAGCAGCACATCCCTCTCCCAATATCGTACTGCTGCAGTCGACACTGCTGCTGCTGGTAGAACCGAGAGTGCTGCTGGTGGTGGAGACGCTGCTGCTGCTGCTGCTGCTGCCCTCTGTGGGGTTTGCAGACGTGCGTTGGTGTGGGGCGTCGAGGGGAAGGTCTTCAGGGTCGAGACTGCTGACTCTCTGCTGCTTTGAATCAGCAACGGAATACAGCAGCCACGGCAGCAGCAGCATGCATCCCACACGATATACAAATCGATATTCCTCTTCACTGCTCTTCTTAAAGGGGGTGCCTGTGTCACCTCCTGCTGCTGCTGCACGCGTGACTGCTGGTGATCCTGCTGTCGATGAAGGCGCTGCTGCAGCTGCTGCGGTCAAATCAGTGCCTGCAGATGCCGTTTCTCCAGCGCAGGCTCCTCCTGCTTCTCTTCTACAATTGAAGCTGGTCTCTCCACGCTGACTTCTGCTGCTGCTGCTGCTTGAGGAAAAGACAACTGCGCTGGTAGAAATCACTGGAGGAGAGTCGAAAAGGCCTGACGTGCAGCAGCAGCAGCAGCAGCAGCACAGCTGTCCCGAACGATTCCAGCAACTAATACAAAACATTTCTCTCTTCCTAATTGCCATGGTCTTCTTTCCCTATCCCTCTTCACACTATATATATATATATATATATATATATATATATACTTGCATTGTGTAGAGATATATATGAGATGTAGTGATAGCAGTTCCTTCGGGACGCGGTCCTCTAAACGATGATTATAAAGAGCCTCTGACGGTGAACCTATCTTCCCTTATCGTTTTTCTATCGGAAACATTATTGACCTGTATGCGCAAAGAAATACCCATAAGCACCTATTTATATAAGTCTCTCATACACGACCTCTTCAGTAAACAGCGAGAAACTTGCTTCCCAAGCAGTGAAAAAGATGATTACCCTTGACGCGCTTCTCTCTCTCTGGCACACGTACAGATATACGGACTTTACAAATATACGTGTAAACTAGATATACACACGTATATATACATATACATAGAGAGATAGATCAGGAAAAGATGGACATATATATATATATATATATATATATATATACATTTGATCAGATGTAAATCTACGTATATGTATATATATATATATATAGGTATAGATAATTATATAGGTGTAGATGTTTTGTATGTGCGTGTATGTATGGGGGATGTGAGGGGCGTATGCAGAGGTTCTGCGTACTTTGCCAGACGAGGAGGAGGAGCTGCCAGACATCTTCTTGCGCCTCCAACGCAGATGTTTCGTGAATATATGAGAACCGGTGTTTCAGAAAGAGGAAGGCCATGACTTCCAATGCTCCTTCCTTCATTAACTTCTCCTTGCCTTCATCTCCTCGCGGATCCTCATTTTCTATTTCTTCTGCTGTGTCTGCAGCGGACTCCTCACCCTGCTGCTCGTCTCGCTGTCGATGCTGGTGAAAATGTTGCTGCTGCTCCTGATGTTGCTGCTGTTGTGACTGCTGCTGTTGCTGCTCCACAACCTGCTGGTGCCACTGCTGTTGCTGAGAGAACGTGGATCCCCGGTCATCCCTCAAGCCACTGTTGTCGCTGCTGCTGCTGCTGCTTCTTCTTCGGTTGCCGCTGTTGCTGCTCTTCAGACTCTCGGTGCTGCCCCACGACAGCTGTTCTCATTGCTGCTGCTGCTGCTGGTGGTGGAGCTGGTGGAGCTGCTGCTTTTAGCGGTGCTGCTGGCTGTGCTGCTGGAGGTGCTGCCAGAGTACTTGTCTCGCAGCACTAACAGTACAAAATGCTGCAGAAGCAAATGCATATCCTCTTCCATACACCTGCCTCTTCCCCGCAGAAGCGTGGGGTAGTAGCGACCCTTCCACACGTCTCCACATCTGCGAACGCAGCGCTGCCTGCTGAAGCCCGACCACTGCTGTTGCTGCTGCATGATGGAAGACAGTAGCCAGCAGCATCACGCACGTGTGCAGGTCGTTGAGTTCTGCCGGGGCAAGCTCTACATACAAGAGCAAATATGCTGTTCATATAGACTCATACTCAAGTATATACCGTACACGTACGTACATCACTATATATATATATGTATATATATATATATATATGTGCGCTTCTTCTCCATAATAGAAGCATATATATATATATATATATATATATATATATATATATATATATATATATATATATATATATATAACATCATCAGCCAATAGCGTATACCAGCAGCGCCGGCCGACTACAAAGAAGGCATAGCAAAAGAGAACAATTAGAGAGTATTCACGTGTAGATGAGAGAAATACTCACATGGCGCACCGGACATATATATGTAAATACATATGTGCACTTACATCCATATACTATATATAAATGTATGGATATGTGTATGATACAAGCTTCGGTTCTCATGCATGCATATGTGTACGAGATGTAATCTGTATCTCATATCTAGGCCTGGATAAAGCATAGACGTTCAGGACACCGGGAAGGCGGACACACGGCGTAAATAGATTGTATTCGGAGGAGGAGACAAAGATATTGTCTTTCGAAGAAGGTTGGTGTTGATAAAGTATCATTCTGACACTAAAATACAAGTCTTTTCTTGGTGAAAATGGAAGAATCAAAAAAGAATAAAAGTTCAAGCCACGTCTGCTTGGCGTCGTCAGCTTGGCGGCCGTGGGTGTCACGCAGTGTACCTACACCGCAAAATGCAGTTCCTTGAGCGCGTCAGGTGCCCTTGTCGGGAATGCGCTGAAGCAGCTAGAAACGTTTCCATTTTTCCGAAAAGCGAGAAAAAATAAAATCCTTGATTTATACGTACACGGTGAAAAGGTTGAGAAGACCAACAGAGACCGCTTTTTGCCCCCCAACTAAAAGTTTCCTCCAGTCGGTCCGCAGGGGATCTGCCGCCATGTGTATAGAATCAATACGTGCGCCTGCGCATACACCCGCAGATACGGAAATATTTAGAAGCAAAGAATCATGAACTACGTAGACAAAGGAATCACGATTTAAACGTTGTAAAAGTTGGGCACGCTTCGCGGAGATCAAGCTTAGTTATCACCACCTTCGCAGAGGGAAAAAATTTGTTTTTTGAGGGCAGAATGGGAGAAAAATGCACGTTGTGTATTCAAGATCTGAGGCCCTATCTGCACGGGTAGACAGAAGGCAACATGCAGTCGACGACGACATTGGATGATTTCAATGTCAACAAAGAAAGGCGAGAAGATGAAATCTATGCAGAAGAGAAGAATGCACAGGAAATGCTACTGGCAGGAGCACGAATAGCTGTGGAAGAGAGTGATAAAACCTTCTAAAGAACGGTAGTGTAAACTACTAGCATGCGGCAGAATAAACCGCTTCAATGAGAGAGAGTCGGAAATAGATGCTTAAAGTATAGTCAAGGTATTAACATACGGTAGAGTATAACGTTTTGAAGTGAGAAGGGCGGAACAATTGAGAGAAGAATTCATATCTTGTACAATGACAGATAAAGAAGCAGAAAGCTGTTCAAAAAGAGATTGCCGTCAGGGAGACGTCGATGCAATCAAGGTGGTTCCGTACTTGTTTTCATCACACGTACAAACAGATCCCGCACTTAACAACGTATACCTTCCAGCACTTCATTTATTTACCTGCTGGTGATATCTTAGCCTGCGTATATATGTATCCCTCATAACTTGAATACATGCGAACCTCGATCTAATAGTGCTCGCTACACGTCAAGGCGATAGAATGTATATTTTTATATACGTCCATTACACCTAAAAATCATATCAAGACAAATGCTTTTCTCTATACGTCGTGACATTCATATTACATCTGTTTGCGTGTACACCAGCGTACAGAAATCTCTAGTACATGTGCGTGGCTAATAGACAGTTGTTATGGTTGTACGCTTATACTTGTTCATACTTATATATATATATATATACGTGTAAATGAAGGATACATCGTCATGCATATTTTCCACATTACATTTACGTGTGTGTAACGAACCTCTACCTACGTGTCAGTACGTCTACTACAGCTGTATACAAAACAGGCACATGACTGCAGGTCATGCAACTATTTGTTTACGCTTGTGTATGTCAATGTTTATGGCTGCGGCCGTAACGCAACAAATGCCAGACAGCAATGGCTTCTTACTCTGCGTTATTGGTACGGTCACCTCCGAATCGTTTGTTTTGAGATACGTACATCTGGACTTTCAGTTCCTTTGTGAACATATCTCTCGTAGATACACAGACAGTTTTGAGCAGGGAAACACAGCTGTAAGTCTGCACAAGTATGTGAATACATGTAGTCATATATACGTGTATCTACATTTATGGGCGTGAACATAAGTACGGTCACCAGAAACATGTGTATACGGATGTTACACGTGTACATTTGCAAGCCGCCATTAGAACTGAATTCACTTGATGTGTGGGTTGGCAGTGTGAGGACGTACACCATCATATACATATCTGTAGATGTCAGACAGTGTATCTGCACCCACACAGGTCTAAGAGCCACCACATCACTGGTCAGACCCTTGCCTTAGTACACAGGATTAGCGTGCCATCCTTCGTACAGAGGAGCTCTCACTCTAGGGAGATGCCTACTTGCGCTTATTCCAATGTACGAGTGTCTTCCAGTGAGGACTGAGTATGTGGCTCTACGCGTATACGTTGGTAATGTACGCACAGACATACTTGCTCATATAAACCACGTGTATCTGTACTACGCGTACGCTTGTGGGACGAATGTATTATGATTTGTACATTGGCATGTGGGAAATCACTGCAAGGTGCGCAGAGACAATCAAGAGATGTAAATGTGCGTTTAAAATGACTAATTGTTCAGTGGATGTGGACACACGCGCTAATACGCTGGTTGAATGTCTGTTCGCACGTGCGTGTGACCGTGTAGAATCAGAAACACCATTCGGGTATCATACGTCTTCACACGCAGCGTCGAAGTAGTGCGACTGTATACACCTGTCCGTGTGAGTCCACAGAGATCCGAGATCATCCAGAGGGTTAAACACCTTGATACAAGTGCTTTCGTAATCACATCTAAGTGGGACCACGAGGCGGCACAGGGAAGACTGAGGGACGAAACCTCAGCGTGTGACTGTGGCTGCCTTCCTTGAGCTGCAATTACAGAGTCATGGCGTCGAGTGTTTTGTGCTTCTTGGTGAAGCATAAAATACCCACCAATAAATACACGTTCACATATAGCCGCCTCCTTGGCGGGTTCTCTTGCTTCCGGCGGAATTACAGCGTCCAAGTATCAAAGAAGTTAAAGACCCGTAAAGTGTAGAGTAAATAAGTTGTGCCGTGCACTAGCGCGCCATTAGGGTTCGCACAGCGTATTTTGACGTAGGTAGGCATTGTGAGGATAAAGGACATATTTCGGTGCCACAAAGTCAATGGCTTCGCTGCATTCAAGGGGTAAAGCCATGCCGTGTATTGTTGAAGTATGGGTGCGACAGAGGTTATTCCACGCGCTGCTTGGCCGAAGATGACAGCGAATTGTTGTACAATTGAAAGCAGATAGTGGCTGTGCAAACTCTCAAAGCACTAATATTGCCATGAACACAAACTCTAAAAGCACTCATATCCCAATGTGTACGTGAGTGCCACCGACTGGTGAAGAAGACTGTACATGTTAATGGACGAGGAAAATTACCTTGCTTAAAAGGTAAAATTATGCCATCTCAGACCGTTCACCTGGAGGAGGACTACAAGTAGGTCAACGTCTCCGCCCATGCCTTTGTTGGTGCACGCTGGCAGACAGAGAGAAAGGGGGGCTCGAACGCTTCTTTACAGTCGAGTTTCCCACCAGCGCTCCGTGTGACCGCGGAATGATATGTTTATTATCATGGTCATGCGTCTGCCTATACGTCCACGTTGCTGACAGAGATGAAATATTTAGGCAGCCTGTTTCGTTGCATCCGTCGACGTTTCTCGCAGTGTTCAATCTGTTTGACAAGCGCAGAGACCAACATCTGAGCACATTAGGCTTCGATAAATACACTAGCAATACTTTATTCTAGCGAAGGTAGAAGTGGCATTAAACACAGGTGTACCGCAAAACTCCTGTCGTGCACCGTGCTCGCACCGTTTTCGGGTAACCTTGTTGATATTTACAGACGAACTGCCTCCTTGTCAGATACGGCTTTTCTGATGAAACAAGCAGTTCACCACTTGGTAGTTATTCATGAAGCTTCACTTGGTAGCCGTCAGATGTGCGTATCTAGGGAGTGACCGTGACCCCCAAGAGGCTGCCGGCGCGGAGTGGAGGCGCTGGCGTCCTCGTGACCCTGCCCGCGGTCGATGCCTCTCACAGGGCGTGGGGTCGCTCCTGGCGCTCGCTAATAAACCGCCGTCACCAAGCTGCAGTTATTATCCCCGTAGAGACCGTCATGCACAAATAGCACGTCCTTAACCTCTTTCACAGGTTCTCTGCGTTCTCCCCTTATTACAGAGCCACCGTGATCGTAGATCTTGAGGAGATATGTTGTGAAGTGAGTTTGTGTGCAGCAAATGCTTTGGAGGTTCTCAGCGACCGAGTACAGCTTAAAAATATCTTACTCGCTAGAGCGATACTGCTTGCCAACCTTGGAACTTCATGCCTTCGGCATTGTTTTACACGATTCTTCATGTTCACTGGGGCGACGGTACACGTCTGATTCATTTTGTGTAGCACAGCGCCGGACATTAGCCCTGTTCTTTAAGATCCGGGGTCGTACTCGCAGCATGAAATCCGCTTCCTCTGATGCATAGGTGCAATATGTATCGAATATCACGTTAGTGTACGCGGCTATGTTGTCTCTTTCTGTCCACCAATACATGTGTAGGCGCCGTAGCTACGTGTTCCTCTGTAGTGTGCACACAAGGTCACACATGGAAATTAGACTTATGCGTGTATCACTCGCCACGGCTTTTCAGCTGCTACGCCAGTCCCATTGAAAACAAACAGTGGAAGTTTAAGCGTTCGTGTTGCGTGCGTATCTTGCCGGTGAATGCCGTTTTCCTGTCTAAACGGTACATTCCTCACTGTTATCCAGATGTGTGTGAATGCGTGCGAGATAACTAACGTGCGTTCAATGTACGACTAAGCGGGCATCATCTGCACAAATAGAGGTGTTCTGAACTTCGACAATCTGTCTTCTCTTCAGCGATTCCGCCATCCCTTTCCGCGTCCGGCTCATTCTTTTTTAAAAGGGATCATCTTTCGGGTACAGCACTTCAGTCGGTTTTCTGTTACTCTGTTTGCCTAGGATTACGTCAAATGCAACCAACAGAGCTTGCAAGGCTTGGTGGTGGAGACCTCTCCGCTACAAGGCACAATTCTCCATGTAATGAACAGCCGCCTTCTCCGGCCGTTCCTCGCGGTTATGCGGGCGCAAGACGGTCAGCTGAATCTGGAGTAAGTACTGCGCCACAGAAAGCCGCAGTTTTTGCAAGGAACCTACTCATTATTCTTGGCTTTTTAACATGGAGAAGAATGATCTCTGTGGCAGAGGCAGCACAGCCACCAACTTCAAGCGGGCGTCAATCTCCAGCACTCACTCTAGCACTTGACACGAAAGCTAGACAGACCCAGTTTCAATTTTCTCCCTATGCTGAAAAAAAGGGGTCTCGGTTAATATTTTCCGAGGCTGCACTACGCAGTTTGGCGCAGCGATTGTTTCCCTCAAGTAAAGATGAACTGAAAAGACGGAAGTTGCTCGAAGTAGGTTCCCGAATCGACCTCAGCAAAGAAATACTAGACTTGACTCCCTCACAGAAGGTAACACAGCTTAAAACTAAGTTAGAGCAGCCTACGAAGAAGTTTGGTCGCTCAGAGCAGAAGTTACGGAACCCAATGGAATTCTCCAACGCGGTGCGCTTAGCATTTCACTCGTTCGTAAATAAACAGGAAGTAAAGGCGATGGCAGCACTACATTTGGAAAATCCGGAATTAGCGAAGCAGCTTGAAAATGTGAATGTTACTCCTGAGCTCCGCCATCTTGTAGCTTCTGCACTACCTGCCATACAACCTGCGAATCCCACTCCTGAAGAGAAAGCTGCGTTAAACAAAATTTCGTCTTTCTATACTGACTTGACTTCAACTAGACAACGCTTAGTGGAGACAGCGATGAAAAAGGTAGATTTGAGTCCGCCAGTTGACTTCGGCAATATATTCAAGGAAGGGGCCACAAGCGTACCAACCCCCGCACAGGTAGAGCTCTTTATGAAGACTGCTCAAGATGAGGCAGAGAAACGGGCGGCGGACGCTTACCGACAGATGGCTCCCAGCGAGAAGCTGGACTTTGCTTCTGCAGGACTGACAGTTGCACACCTAAGTGAGACTGTGCTCCAAAAGTTACTGGAAAAGGTTGAAAGCACTGCCTCAGAGAACACAAGCATATCGCATGCAACGAAAACGGCTAAAACGATAGTCGCCGCACGTACTACTCCAGAGAAGAATTCCCCCGGAAAGCGACGAGCAATCCTAACGGGTGTAACGCTGGGCTTACTGTTCGGCATGGTAGCCGCCGCTGCAGCATATGCAACGAAGAGGAAACTGCGATTTACAAAGTCACAACGGCGAGAGCGTAAAGAAGAGCTGGAGT
The DNA here is from genome assembly GCA_949786405.1 of Onychomys arenicola. Lineage (NCBI taxonomy): Eukaryota > Metazoa > Chordata > Mammalia > Rodentia > Cricetidae > Onychomys > Onychomys arenicola. Next base: position 10,861 of record CATKUM010000389.1, read on the forward strand.
CCGAGGGAAAACAATTACACCTGAATGTGGAAGAACTAGCTACTATGCCTCTGTCGGCACTAAGGAGTAAGGCACGGTCAAAAGGAGAAAAAGAGGTATACGTAGAGCGTTCAGTGACGAGGGAAAATATCAAGATCAACCCAAATCACAAGACGAAGAACACATCAACGGCGACTCGGAGGCCACGAAGGAAGCGGCACTTGTGTCCAGGAAATCCAGGCACCTGTAAGCCACGTTGGTCGTAGCACAGACAAGAGAATTGTAATGAAGAGACCCAGTGGGGACATGAGGTGTCAGCAGCGCAGCTCCGCTTCATTCGCCTGATGCAGAATTGATTCGGCACGGCATATATTGTGCAGAGCCAGGACATGAGAAGAAATACAGTTCCCCGCCTGAAAAGGCCAACTCGGATTCCGCACCTCACGAAAGAATCCATCGCAGGATTGCCTGAATACTAATGCCGCAAAAGAAGATTCGTATGTATGCGTACGTTCGAGGTGCGAACCAGAGCGCAAAGACACACAGAAAAAATCGCGTAAAGGGAGGAGGGAGAAAAAGGCTAAGAGCGCTTGACTGCGATTCATACTGTCAGCGGGAATGCAGAATGGGCACGGAGAAGGCAGACAAAAAACAGCATAGATATCCATCCTTGTGAGACACCAGAATTAGTGGAAGAGGGCACGGATAGGACGTGAACAAACAGAGGATTTGTAAAGCACGGATAAATACCGAAAACACAGTAAAGCCCCTACTTAGCATTGGACAGGAAATAGTTTTCAACACGAGGCATAAGTGCCGCTTGCTGTCAACACAAATGAATGCGGACTTCCTTTCCGGTCAGCGTACTGCAGCATTCCTCCAGCCACCTCAGTCGAACCCGACTCGCTACGATAGTCAGTCGCATACTTCTGTGTAGACGTTTCGTGCGGTGTAACCAACCACAACCCAAAATACATGCATACCCTTTTGTACAACGAAGCGGCAGCGCTATCTGCGCGAGAATTTTTTGATGAGCGGCATGCTACGTTTGGTATAAGAAGGTTTCTCTATTTGCATTTCATCGACTTTCACATCTAAAGTTTGAAGCACCGTGGGCCGTTTTAACGTGGTGGCAAGAAATGTACAAGTACTCCGATTTATACAAATGAGTTTATGACTACGGTGAACGACTTTGCTTGAAGTTCGTCCAGAGAGGCACCTCTCCATGAACTTTATGAAACGCTTCATAAAGCCTTGAGTCGCGCAGGTAAGAGTACCAGCCAGCAGGCAGCGAGACTGAGTACATTGTGTCCTCTCAGTGTAATTGGCATCTCCTAATCACGTAGACCTCGGAGGAGAGAGTGGAGGGGTACGTACATTTGTCAAATGCAGCAGACGGGCTGTGTTGTATTCGGACTGAGACCGAACAAGCTTTAGTTTCCTGGAAACAGAAGGGCACGATGCTGGAACTGACTAATTGAAGAATATCTGCAGACCCACTTTCCAGGTATAAGACCAAAACACATAGTCTACCATGTATGATGCGTTGCAAGACGGTATAGGAGCAATCAAAGCAGATCTTTTCAAGCCTGTGATACGTGACACACACGCTGGGAATGTACTTTTTGAGTCAGGTAACTCCTTACTGCATTTCGAGGTAGCACCGTGTGCGCAGGAAAAAGGCTAACGACTTCGAAACTAACATTGACGAGATGTGTGGAAAGCAAGCGGGCATATGGAGACGTGCCCACCCTGTGATATCATTCCTGTCAACTCCTGGACACTCGGACGTCTTTATCGTCGCACACTAAGTCAGGAAGCGGTATAAAATAAAGGGCCAAGTTCATAAGTTTGTCTACGCTGTCTTCAAAAACTGTCTAGGTATGTGCGTTTGTCCCCGTCTTCGGCGGACATACATATGTGACCTTTTCGTGTGCGTAGATGGAATGCCTCATCATTGCTTGTCTCACTGCATGCAGATACCGGCCTGAAGAATGCGTTCTTCCCATATATAACAAATAGCACGAGAAATCATCTTCTCTCGCGGCTTACCTCACCACATGCTACAAATCAATGTGACAGTACGTATTCGTGTGGCTATCATGGTTCGCTTGTACGTATGCACAAGCAAGTGTCCAATTTCTCTGTATGCACATGTGTCGTCCAGTTATGATTTCATCGTAAACAACTTCGGCGCACGCGGTATTCATTTTAAACGAATCGCACATACATATATATATGTATAAATATATATATATATATATATATATATATATATATATTCGTATGATTTTGCTTCAAGCCGACGACATGCGTTACTACCATCATCCTCCGTGTAATTGTCTTTATTGGGGTACCGCAGAACACTAAAGTAGCTCGCTACTACAGTCCTACCCCTCCTGCGTGTTGTTTCGCTGCGGTATCTCGTTCCAGAATTATTTCATACAGACAGATGGTGTTGACTAGCTCGCCTGATTACTCAAGACAAGCAATTTCAACAGCAAAATTGCATACTAAGACACGCTGAGTGCGGGCTGCGGATACGGTCGAAGGTATGTATATGGCCGCTCGGATGCATTCATGCCTTCGACACGTGTGGTGTTTGCAAGTTGTGTCAACCGTCTACCTTATATCACTCTCTGCAGCCAGCCATGTCTCTGTGAATTGTTTTGTGTATCCTGGTTTACAAGTATGGGCAACAAGTAATTTGTGCTGGAGTCGAAGCTTCTGAGAATAGTTCACATTCGTCCTGTGAAATGGCTTAGCTACTGCTGTAGCGCGTCAAGCACCTTTCCTTAGATCGAAAACAAGATTTGCTAGAAAATGTAATGTGCTTCAGTTGAGCACTGCCGGAGTACATACATCAAACTATATTCTTCCGTGAGTGTGCGCCCTGGTGGCTGTTCGATTCAGTTTCCGTTGGAATACGTAGCCTTGTCAGCTAAAGCTTCGAAAGAGTCCTTGTTCACCTTTTATCTGAAACGACTTCGTTACCAGATTTCGCGGTTTTTTCGCCAAATTCCACGTTTCGAACCAGCTGAAAAAAAAAGATTCTACACAAGTAGTCATTTGTAGACTAGCAGACGTAAGTACACATGTACATATTTGCAGGCGAGGTTTGTTGTCTTCTGAGACATGCATCATCCACGTTTTGCTCTTAGCATGTACCTAGCCCTGGAGTATTTTATCCGGGTGAAACACGGGGACAGCTGCAGAATAGCTTGCAAAACACCAGCGCTTCTGTCATCTGCTGTACGTGCAATGCAAGTGTCGTCTGAACCGGCAGAATGTGACTGCGTGGGGTACACAACGCCGTTCTGCATTGTAGTCAAGCAAGAGTGCAAAATATGCTTTAGCAAGGGACGTCGACTATATCACCGCAGCGTTGGGATGGATAAACTCCCCTGGTGTGCTCTTGTTGTTGTCTGCTACAGGGGATACTGATGGCATTGAACCACCGCTCTAGGGAGCTGACAACCACCTATATGCAGATCAGCACGCAAGGTATTGGGAAAGATACTACATGCGGATATCGAAAGGCAGTCCTGTACAGGCGCAGCTCAAGAGTCAAGCGAGATCTTGAAATTGTTGTTATGATGCATCCTCTGCAGAACCCTCCTGCTGAGACACGACAACAAGTGTTTCTGTCTATGTACACAACTATCTCACAAATGAACGAAGTGCGTCTGACTGCTTTGCAGTAGATCACTGTAGAATTCGTTGTCTCTTCTACGAGTACGTACACGCGCACCCATCGCCTTTCCCTTCACTTTTGTTATTAGAACACACTTGTGAGGTTTTCCACAAAAAAACGGATGTAATCACTTTGTTGCTGCTCGCGCAGGCGCTATGACGTCCTTGTGCGTTGGTGTGTAAGCGAGCGGCACATGTGTTACAGCTGTTGTTACCTCGTCAGGCCACACCAGTAAGAGTGGCTCTCTCCCTTCGGCACCTATAAAGGCAAGTAGCAACAGTCCCTATTGGCTGCCACGCCTTCAAGACGCAGTCGTTCTTATCTCGTAAGGGTGCGTGCGGAGAGAAAACTACCATTCTCATCTATAGAGGTTTATCCACCATGGCTCTACGTGTCGAAATACGCACCAACAACGTTGTGGATATGATGTTTGGTTATTATACACGTATATATAGAGAGAGAGACACACGCCCGCAACATTTATATAGATATACACCACAAAATACAAAGATATACGTTCATCCCAGTTTACTCTAGCAGGATAACCGATAGTGGAATTCTTGGACCCAGTGTACGGTGTTGTGCATGCGCTCCTTCACCCTCTGCGTACCAAGCAGCACTCTTAAACTACAACAGTGACGTTGCTCTCCTTCACGTAGGTTAGTATCATCAAATATGCCATTGCTGTAATTATCGAGCGAAGGAACGACCATGCGTATCAAACGCTGCCTGCCGCGACGTTGGGGGGCAGAGGACGGAAGGTGCGGTACACATACCTTGACTAAGAACTTCATGCATGTGCGATCAGAAGTAAGTAAATTTGAAAGCACACTCAACTAGCGAGTCCCAAGGTACAAAGAATGTATAAAATTTTTTTTTCCTGTTTCCCTTTACTCGTCGAAACAGGTGTTGTGAGCTGCGCCATGAGCTATATGGTCTTCCGATCAGAGGAGCTAATAATATGCGTAGATACGTAATTTTTACGTACCTATCATTGCGTCGGCATTAAGGAGCTGTATTACTGCGTTATAGCGCGTTTCACATCAGCTTCAATTGTGAACACATACACGTAGAGGAAATATCCCCGTCTTCCTCCACGTCATTATCGTGCGCGACATTCGGCATAGATCAAGATGTACCGTAGGATGAGTATCTAGATTAAATATCGCTGCAGTGAAGGAAACAGTACAGAGAAAAACTCTACCGTCGAATAGATAATTTCCTAGTTGTAGGTAGCTGATTCCGCCGGCACGATAAAAAAGAGCGGTGCCACTAGTAAGGTCGCTCTCCACACAGATGGAGGTGTATATAACTGACTTACGCGCATGTAGACAGATTTGTAAAAATATATATTGTCCTTCATGCAGAATTACCCATCCATACATATAGTGGACGGATAAACTTTTCAACGTCTCAATGCCGCGTCTACTTCACTTTTTCGTAAGCGTGCAACAGGGCTGCATTTTTCCTTCGCTCCCTGTACTATGGAGAAGCAAGTGTCCTTCCTCGTCTTCGAATTAATGCGGGTCAGATTTCTGTGCCTTTCTTTGCAACAGATCTGGTAGAGATGGCATTTTATGGTCGCGTGAATTCACCTGTAGTATTCAATGTGCCGATTACTTTCATATAACAACTGCGACAACAGTGGACGGTTACCTGGATCTACCCGATGCAGCGTGCTTCCTTCTCGTATATGATTTCTTTTAAGTATGCAGTGCGATTTCCTGCGTAACCTTAGGCGTTGCAAATAGGTATATATATTCGATAGACCCGCGTGTGTAACGTATACATATAGGTGAATACGCACAGGGATGCACATCTGATTTCAGCGGGTGTTTATAATCTAACTCACTTTAATTTCAACATGCCGTGCTAAGAGAATGCGTAATATTTACTTGTGAATGCTTATGTCAATTTATATGTACCCAGCAGTCCACACACTGTCTATGTTTTGCTTGTTCATATGACCGGCAGCTGGTTCTGCAACTTGATATATTTACACCAACGAGCTGCTGAGAGGCAGCAGTCTACGCACAGTCAACCTCTTGAACACGCCAGCTACGTAGATCTTCATTCATCTACAGTGTATTACATCCGGGGCTGCAAGAGTGTGCAGGAGGTTCAGTGAAGAACGTCTGAAAGGAACAGACAGCAGCATGTCATCACAAGTAGCGCACACGTTTTCCTCTCACAGATAAAACCCATCTTTTGTGTAAAGACACGCACTCTGTTTTTTCTACAAGTTGGCCAGTACCTCTGCAATACGGCATCGTGTGAATTCTCCCTTCGCGCAGCGGTGGACGGCAAAAGAAAAGGGTAGACTCAATGCCCTGGCCTCTCCCTTGATACGGCTGTCCTACACGGAGGACATATCTTGCAGAAGTCGGTGCTGCAGTTGATACGCTGCTCTCCCTCGCTTCTGGAAGACCAGCCACCTTGCAGCCTACAGCATGTGCTCGTGCGTACCGTACACTGCGGCGTAATGTTTGGTTTGCTTACCACTAAAACTGCTATTTTTCCTCACAGCCTTCAGCTGAATTTTTCAGTCGTCCAGGTGCCATGCCATGAAAACGTTACACACCTTGTGTGAGTCTCCGGTAATCGACGACGCACCACTGTTAAATCTTTCGCCCACATCTTCATCCGTTCTTTCGCCCCAACACTTGCACACATGCACGCACATCTGTGAATAGGAGAAAAAATAGTATATAAAGTTTCTCATACATTCTGTAGGGGGCCGCCGTTTCGTAAAAAGTGTGTCTCTTCTACATTGCCTGCAGTGGAGCCTAACTAGGAATATATCCTTAATACGCGCAAACAAGCCAGGTTCTCCCTTTCTTTCGCCTCTACCAATAATACTTCCTGATTATCCCGTTGCCGGTCGTACGCACACATCCGTCCTACACAAACTACCTACATCTTTTCACGTCCTCTTACCTTCACATGCTAATGCTTAGACATGTGCAACATCAGAATTTATATTATCGAATGTAATTCTGCACACCGTGTATATATGGATATATAGCGTAAGAGGGACATACTATATAATGCCTCTAGCTACGGGTGATAAATATATGGCGTAAGAGGGACATAATATATTATGCCTCTAGGTACGGGTTATGGATATACGCAACAAAGTCTCGCTTCTTGTGCCGCAAAAAATCGCCTAAGGCTTCTCCCACCCCTGCACGTTCTGCCGCTAGATCATACACTTGCCGCCGTCGGAAATCCGAGATCTCCACACCTTCATATGTCCGCATACATATATATATATGTATATATATTACAGGTGTCTATTGTATACGCTTCCCGAAGATAGAGAGAAAGTGTACCTCTCTCTGATAGCCCTGTATCCATTGTTACTGAGCACTGATTCTTTTATTATATGAAGAGCTGCAAGTGTGTGTGATCCCCCGACCTGGATACCAATATGCTGCTCGGACTTTCGCATAGGCTATACCATTTTCTGGGTGGCAGTGTGCTTTATCATTGGCACCAATACGTGAGGAAATATATATGTACGTACATATACATACCTATACATGTAAATGCATACGTGTATTTATATATGGATGATGGTTTTTGTGCGCATTCGGAAGATGACCTTTGGTCTCCAATGCTGCTGCGTGCACAGCACAGTAACAAGGATCTCTTCGACAGCAGCAGTTGTTGCAGCGTCAATCCGCTGCTGTTAATTGCCGCTTGAAATGTGTAGATCCTTTCCAGTACCTCCATGTTGAACCTCAATACGAGGTAGCAACAGACTCGAGACAGAGCTACGATAATCAAGTTCTTCATCACACAAACTTTTGTAGTTCCACGCTTCCACAGTCATCTAAGCAGACCCTATGGGCATAGAACAACACACTTGTACGCATCGCTCCACATAATTACACAGTCCATATGTGTTCCTCTCTTTGCTGATGCTAACGAAACAGTAAACGCTCCAGTAGATGACCGAGGCCTATATAGAAAGAAACAAAAAATTTTATAGGACACTGCGGAGAATCATCCATTCCACTACCCACATTCAGGCATCTATACGTAGGTACATACAGATGTCTTAACAAGGCCAATACACGTCTTATGTCTACACATGGATATCTTTGAGGAGTACAAAAGTGTTTTATAATTTGTTGAATGAGACAATTTCAGCAGATTGCACGAGACCACCTTCTTCTTCTTCTTCGTCTTCGTCGCTATCAGCTCCTTCTTCTTGTCTCTTCCTGAGTTTCTCACGCTGCTGCTCGTTCATTCCAAGGGCCTCTATTTGATCCACGATCTCATTGGTGTTCACTACGTCATCGAGTATAGTGCAGCATAGCTAAAGGAAAACAATAACAGCAATAGAAGAAAATGGAAGTTTATTGTCCAAGCATGCAGCAGTCCCAACGAAACGAGAATTTAAGCACAACAGCAAGCAGCTCTCCTCTTCTTCTCCTCTGGCGCGCGTTATCCTCTATGTTTTCACTCTCTAGCCTCCACATACCTCTCTTCGATCACCAAAGTGAAGAGACAGCCACTGATAATTCTGCTACCAGACGCAAGTGCAGTGACAGAAAAAACAACCCGAGAAAATTATTCATCTTGCCTTCACCTGTAAAGTGGCAACGCTATATACTTAATCAAACGTCCTCTCTCTCTCCTCCAGTAGCATCTCTCATAGGTATCTACGTGGATCTGCTTACACACAACGAATACATGATCCTGCACATCATATACTACTATGTCCCGGTAATTCTCTCTGTACATATACGTATATATATATATATATATATATATTTATGTATATGTCTACATTGTCTGGCGCACTCTCTATATATGCACATATACATATGTGTCCGGATGTCTGCCTGTTTTCTCTCTCTCTCTTCCTCTCTCTTTATCTCTCTCTCTCTCTTACTATGTATATACATATACATACATCTACTTGTTTGTCGTCTTTCTCCCTTTCTACGTTGAATACCCCTATCGTAGTTCGACGCTCCTTAGTGTATATGTCTATTTTCGACTTTGGATATATATATATATAAGTATATCTGCATGAGAGCTCTTATTGCCCTTCCACGTTTACATTTGTCTCTTTACCTGGAGTTTGAAGAGCCCAAAGGCGACAGGGACTTTCTTGACAGCGGCTCCCCACGTGACGCCTTCAATGTGGATTTCTTTGCAAAGACGAGCCACTTCATCAAGGTTCGTGTCGACACTTGCGGGTTTCACTTCGATCACAAGAGACGACTTATTGACAACCTTCTTCTTTTCTTTTTTTCCTTCAGCTTCTTTCTTCTTGCTTTCAGCCAACTTCTTCAACTCTTCTTTGTCCTTGCCAGAGTCTGCATCGTCCCCTACGCAACACAGCGAGACGCACCCCACTTCGAGAGAAGCTTCCTTTCTCTTCTCTTCGATATATCAATCCCCCACCAATCACTGCAACTTTTCTTGTCTCAAAATTCGCAAAAACAGGCCTCCCCGATAGCACATTGAATAAATCTGCATTTTATCACTCTCTCTTTTCATGTTCCAGGAGAGTCACCGAAGGCCTGGCTCAAGCGCAGAGGTATACATACTTATACATATATATATATATATATATATGTATTGATTGCCTCTCCCCACAGAGGCCACTGATGATGCTCTGCTTCTTCCTTCCCCCACCAGAGGAGGGCAGTAGCGTCCGGCCTCTTCACGTTGCTTCTTCCTGTCCCTGTCTCTAGGTATCTACGACGAATAGAAGAATAATTTTTTCCAAACTGTGACTGAGAAACTTCTGCTTCTTTACACGAAGGAACAAGACAACTCGGGCCGTCATCATCTTCTGGAAAGGAATTCCTTTTTTCAATCGTCCTTGCGCTACTCTACCATTCATTTGAAAGAAATGCATGTGGAGGTCGTAGCACTATCGGACACCTACAGGAACATACAGGTCTACCTGTGAAGACGTATATACCACATGAATCACACCCGAAAGCTTCCCTTCTCTCTTTATCTTCATCAACCCGGAGACTCTGAAGTGCTTTTCGTTCCTGTTTCATCACTACAATCCTACGCCTCTTTATCTTCCGCCCTGTACTATTTCTACGTCCGCCAAGTCCCTGTGATACACTAATCCTTCTCCTATACATATATATATATATAGAACAGTGATATCTCTTTATATATATAACTGGTATACCTGTTTGTTGTCTCCCTGTTCCTTGTGTCTGTGTCACTAGATGTTTCCTTGTTTTCTTGCTGCTCCCTGTGATGTCTCTGTGTTGTTGTCTTCAACGTGAAGAGGCTTGTTGTGTTTATTAAACTTTGTCGATTTTCTTCCTCTCTTCTTTTGTTGTGATGAATCCAGAGAGAGATGGAGCTGCCGCGTCGTCGTCGTGGGATGTGATTCTCCTACCAAAAAGGTCGAAGTCCTCTTCATCTTCGACTTTCTTTGCACTGGCTGGAGGGGCCTTGAGCTGCCCCCTTGGCCACGCAGCTCTCTCCAGAGGAGAGAAGTGGGAGATATGCCGATACCAGCGATTTGCGTGGAGGTAAGAAGCACTGGGAGGTGCGCAAAGGGGGAGTTTTGCGAAGACGCAGACATCGTCTTGAGACGGTGAGTATCCAGTAATATACGAGCGAGTCGACAAGTATGCGTTCAACTTCACCAGTCCCCCCTCTGACTTCAAGTTGCCGAAGAGATCCACAGCTGTCATTGTGTCTCTGCAGCAGCAGCAGCACCCCCCACAGAGTCGGAGGAAACGGAGATGCTTTTCAGAAAAAGAAGTTATTGAAGGATGATAACAACTAACACATTCACCAAGGATACTGAAATCCACCTGAGACACAGAAATCCACTAAAGGTACAGAAATCCACTAATGATACAAATATCCAGTAAAGATACAGACATCCACTAAAGATACAGAAATCCACTAAAGATACAGTATGATAAAGGAAGCAGCAAATTCTGTATGATAGAGGAAGCAGCACATTACACAAGACAGAGGAAGGAGCAGCAAAAGTCATAATAGAAGGAGAAGTCGCCTACAAACATATGCTGTAAGAAGCAGCAGACTCCACCTCCTGTAGAACGCAGGGGTCTACACGTGAAAGCAGCAAGAGATACACGACAGGCGGAGGAGGAGGAGGGGAACTACAGATATTATAGGGGAGAAGACGGTGAAGCAGAGGGAGGTGGATAGGAAGTAGCAGCAGCATTATAATGTAGAAGAAGCAGCAGACTTTCAATATATGAAGGCAGCAGCAGTGCTGAGTAGAACGGAAGAACATCACATTTACAGGTGTCTTCTGCCTGGAGAAGCACCAGGGGAGGAGGAGACAGAGACACCACGCCCCACACGAAAGAGGAGACATCGAGACATGCCTCTGTGTGGGAACAAGAGACGAGACGGGACGCCCCTCGGAGACGAGAAAGGCCCCAGCGTCTCCTTTTGATATGCACATGGAACAACAGCAGCACACTGAAACAGGCAAAACAGCAAAAGAGATAGTATCATAAGACGAAGCAACGCACAGAGGGAGGATATTCATAAAGAAGAGATGTTTTGAAGAGGAGAAAGAAGACTGTGGGGCCACGACAGGCATAACGAGACAGTTGTGTTGCAGATGAGGCAGGCTAATAAAGTCGAAGAAAGCGCGTTCCCTATCGAGAGCTCTAGAGAAGGGAAGAAGATACGACAGCAGCAACAATAAACAAAAGAACTTCAACCGCAGCTGACCACGAACTTGGAGCTCACCCTTCTTACAAAAAGAAACGGATTATACACGTTCACCATGTGCATGCGCATCCACAGAAATTTATCTCCCTGACATTCAATGAATCGAGGACTGCACAGACAACCACCTCTGCAGATATAATTCATCTACCATAGACTCTCACTCTACACATACATATATACATATAATATATAATATATATATATATATATGCATATGTATTGTTCTTTTTCTTTGCTGTGCAGATATGACGGACTTCTCCATGTGTACAGAGTAAATATTTGTTCGGTACTCTGTGGAATGGCCAACTTGATCTTTGTTTCTTTGTTGTTGGAGACTTCTCTCTATCGAATATAAAACAGTTATCGCTGCTGTGTGAAGAGGACTATTTCTCTTGTAAGAGAAGAGACAGTTGAGGAGGAGGAGGAGGAGAAGACGAGACGGCAGAGGCAAGAGCCAGAGAGACAGAGACAGAGAGACAGAGACAGGGAAGCCTTCAGCAGCACTACGAAGAGAAACGAGAACGTAGGGGGATACTATCGTCTCCATAGCAGCAGCGACAAAGACTGCTGCTGCTGCCAAGAGAACAGCAGCAGTAGCAGCACCGATATTGCATAGACGTATAGAGAGATGCGTGTAGCATAGCAGCCGTGGCTCCTTCATCGGCGTCCTACCTCCCTACAAAGACAGTTCAATAGGCCAATCAGAGAAAGATATATGAATCTTAGAGGAAAAAAACTCTTCTGTCAATATGTATGAAAGAAACCAAAAGCAGAGGAAGGGCTACTGGCGGACCCCAGAGGTAGCAGAAGAAGATGGTGCAGCTGGATTGAATTTTGACTTTGCGAGAAAAAGTACTTCTGCAGAAGGCAAAGAGGAACAGCAGGGGGATGGTATCAGAAAAGCAGCGGCAGTACTACTCCCGCAGGAGCAGATGCAGCAGCAATTCACAGCCACAGCTGCAGTTCAGTCAGATGAAATACAAAAACTTACACGGCTGGAATCGTAAAGAAGAGAGAGATGACGCTCCTGCGAGGCGGCGGGAAAACGAAAGGTGAAGCGAAGCGGAAGGAAGACTACTGCAAGAGGAAAACTGAAACCCCACACGCTTTTTCTTGTGCAGAAAGAAGAATCCTACGGGACGGTGGCTACGAGGAGGTGTATCACCGTCTTATCTGTTGCTGCGATTCTTCGCTGGACCCAGGAAAGACAGGGACAACTCGTGCAATTCGGAGGTGTAAGAGTCCGCATGCGACCTCAGTCTGCTTGGCTCGTTTTCATAGCACGCAGGAGAGGCCTAGTGCTGATCTGCTGTCGGCACTGCTGCTGTAGGTGCTGCTTCTCGTCAGGGTGCTGCTTCTCGTCGGAGTGCTCCTGGTGCAAGTGCTGCTGTACGTGACCTTCACGTGAATACAGCATCATTCGCCTCTGCTGCTGCAGCAGCAGCACCAGCAGCCAGAGCAGCAGCCACACAGCGACGACAGCAGCAGCCGGAGCAGCAGCTGCAGCAGCAGCAGCAGCCACAGCAGCAGCAGCGCTTTACATTCGCTTTCACATGTAGAGGCCTCTAGGGGGCTCTTTTAGGTGCACGACGACGACATCTTTGCAGAGGATGTCTATCTTCCCTCCTTTGTTCTTCTCTTAGGTATCTGGAGAGCCACTTTTCTCTTCTTTTTCGCCGTTAGATGTAGATCTCCTGCATATTTTATATAGCACTTATGTATAATGCTTGCCTCTCCTCGTTATCCACGCCACAGCTCATGGTACAGGAGGTTTCGGCAGCTCCAGCAGAACCATCAGCAACAGCCAGCCCATCAGGCCTACAACAACAAGGCAGTGGTAGCACCTCGCAACAAGGGAAGCAGCAACAGCAGCAGCAACAGCAGCAGCAGCAGCCGCAACAACAGCAGCAGCAGTGAAAGCAGCAGCAGCAACAGCACCAGCAGTGCCGGCGGTAGCAACAGTAGTAGTAGTGGCACCACCAGCAGGAGGGGAGTAGCGTCTCGGGAAGAAGCAGCAATGTTCAGTCAGGCGTATTAGCAGTACTGCGGAGTAAACCAAGTAAAGAAGTATCACCGGGCAGCAGCGGATGAAGTACCAAAGGAGGGTCAACCCTGGGTGGCGCACCAGGGTCGACGGGACAGCAGCACGGGTAACCCAACAGCAGCAGCAGGCGCCGCGCAGCTTGACTGGCCCCACTGCAATAATAGCAGCCAGCCCAGCATACTAAGCACGCAGCAACCAGGTGGTGGCAAGCCTGCATGGTAATCGAAGGAAAAATCCCATGATATCTGAGAATAGACCGTTGCAGACGAAGCAGAGAGGCGTTGTGTTCAGATTGTGATAGAGATGATGTAAATCTTGGAACTGCCAAGGAAATTATTGAAAAAATCATCGTGTTAGGGGCTTTTCATGGAGGCGTGCTGCAGCGTTCGTTGTGGGTGTGCTATGCACGCCTCTTGTTGTGAGACTGTGGTGTGCGCGCTCTCTACTCATTTCTTTTTTCTCTCGTTGTAAAGAAGAGTTTGTGCCTTCTCTGTTGTTGAGACGGGAGGTGACAAGAGTTTTTTTTTGGCAACTTTTCCGAAGCGCTTGCCAAAGCCCGTCGTCCGTTGTTACGTGGCGGTCGTTTTCTGTTGATGTCTGCTGCAGAGCTCCAAGCACTTTGCTGTGCCGAAGTTATACTCTTTTGTGGAAAAGTGAGCCTTTCTTGCTTGTCAAGGACACTTTTTTTACCACTTGGACTTGCTGTGAGAAACCCCGCTTTTGGTGAGGTCGTTCTTTCATTGAGAGAAACGGATTTTCGCGGTGTCTTATAGTTGAAGCGGAAGAGCAGAAAGCTCCTTCGCCTCTTCCCTGTGCCATGCTGCTGCTATCGCTGCTGCTCGCCAACGCGTGTGACAGAAGTAGGGCACGTGCTTTTTGCCGTTTTTGACGGTGCTAGTTCTTTGGGAAAAGCGGATTTTTGTTACCTCTTGAGCGCCATCTGGCCCAGAGGAGTGGCCTGCGTCTGTGCAGAGCGACAACTTTGAAGTTTGCGATAAAGAAATCAGTGTTTTCCAACCTTTCCCCACCTCCCGGGTTTTCTATGCAGTGCCTTAAGGTCCTTCCACGGGCTGGCCATTCCCTTTCCACGGGGTACAGCTGCAGCCGCCTTCTTCACAAGCGCGACGTATTCGAGACATCTTGACGCTCACTGCTTTACATAAAAATCCACTTTCTGTAGGTATTGCTGTGTGTGCAGGTCAGTATTGTACGTGAGGTGCTTTTATTCCGCCGTAATTGTCGTCGTTTCTTTGACGTGGTTTCTCGCAGTTGAGAGCTGAAGAGGTGGAGACGCACGGAAAGGAAGAGAGAGAAGTTCAAGAAGGTGCTGGCAGTCTGAAACAGAGAATCGGAACGAGAATCGCAGAGGACGAGGGTAGGGGAAGAAGGAGAAAAGAAGACGTAATATAGAGAGGTAGAAGAGACGAGAAGGCAGCAGAAGCGCGGAGAAAAAGAAGTTATATCGACGAAGAAAGAGAACAACTTCGGGCAAAAGACACGGCAAGGAAGAGAAAGCAAAAAACCAGGCACAGCCTCATTCGCAAAAGGACAAGGAGGCGACCAGCAGTGGGAAAGAGACAAGAAAACCAGAGGCAGTTACGAGAGAAGAAGGAGAAGAAGGACCGGTGTTTCCATCGCTGGTTGCATCAGCTATTTCTGTGAACATCTTCAACGCGAGAGAGCGCGCGTTGTCCCGCGTGCGTTCAGCAGCAACCTCCTTCTGTTCCGCTTCGTTTGTCTCTTCCTTTTCCTCCTTTTCGTTTTGCATTTCAGTCGTTTTCTTTGCCCATGCTGGAATCTTATTATCAGGAAGTCTACGTCTGCTCCAGAGGCCACCGCTGGTAATCCGTAGAGTGTACTGTGCTGCATCATTTGTTTCGTCCCTTCTTCTGTGTTGTCTCTCCTCGTCTGACTTTTGTTGGTTTTCTCTCACCTCCGAGTATTCCCCATGGCATCTCCTTCGTACCCCTCGCGTGGGGGATCTCTCGGAGACACCAGCATGAACAAGGGCTGCGCATGCTGCGAGCTGCTGACGTGGAAGAACCCGGTGACTAGCAGTGCCGTCTTTGTGAGTGTGAACTTGCTTTATTTCTTTGTTTTTGCGTTAGGGAAATCATTTCTTTCGCTGCTCTGTTACTTCATGCTGGTTCCCTTTGCCCTCGGTTTGATGTTTAAGGCATTGGATTTAGCTCCTGCTGCGGACGTGTCTCGCACGAGATACCACTCGGGGGAGACAGGCCAACATTCAGCAGCAACGGCAGCAGCAGTGCATAGCGAGACGCCAGTTGAAGTTATGAGTCGCGAGACAGTGGAAGAATGGACTCGCTCTGTGTATGAGACTCTCAACACTTGTCTCTCGTCCTTCAGAGACATCATTCTATGGAAGAACCGGACGCTCTCCTTGAAATGTGCAGTACTCACCTGGGCTGCTGGATACTGCGCTTCCTTCTTCTCTGTCTCCTTTTTGTTCTTCGTGGTGTTCTGGGTCGCCTTCGGATTCTCCTTTTTGAAAAAGATGTGCTACGACAACTTCTTCGTGCCCTTTATCGCTCCCCAGCTCAAAAAAGGAAAAAAGAAGGCACAGGAAATGATCAACGCCATACCCAAAATGAAAGATGTTTCAAAGTAAATGCAGCAGACCCTGCAGCAGTAGCAGCTGCAACAGCAGCTGCAGTTAGACCAGCAGCAGCAGCAGCAGTTAGACCAGCAGCAGCAGTTAGACCAGCAGCAGCAGCAGTGAGAGCAGCAGCAGCAGCAGTGAGAGCAGCAGCAGCAGCAGCAATGAGGGAAGCAGCAGCGGGGGAAGCAGCAACAGGAGCAACAGCAGCAGCAGCAGGGGAAGCAGCAGTTGCGGTCAGAGCAACAGGGGACGCAGCAGTTGCAGTCAGAGCAGCAGGTGCCATAGGACTGGCTCCAGCACTAAGGGTAGCATGCGCCGATGGGTAGCAGCAAACGGAAGGGTAGCAATATAGGGCAGGCGGAAGCAGCTCTATATATTTGAGGTAGAAGAAAGAGAAGAGGATGCAAGGTCAGCAAGAGCAGTAGCAGCAGCAGCAAAGGTGATAGAGAAGTCGCGTTCGTGATATGGTTGCGCAGCAGCTAGAGCAGGAAGGCGTCGCCATCGCGGTACCGCATGGGAACAGAAGAGGCACTATATCATGCGCAGCCATCTCAGAGAGAGAGGACCTGCAGGAGCAGCTGTGGGGAGAACAACTTGCCGAAAGGAAGTCTTTTACAGCAGCAAGAGGCAGTTTGCTGTTCTGCAGTCGCAAGTTGGAAGCAGCAACGCACGCCCATAACTATCGGCATTAGTAGGCTGCTAGAGAGATCGAAGAGGCCATATAAAAGGAGGGGTAGCGAGGACTTTTTCAGCGAAATATCACGCAGTAAAGGTGTTTTCGAGTCTACAAACACCGGGGTCTGCTGCAACATAAACAGAAAGGCGCTCATTGCAGAATGTGCTGCGAAGCAGCAGCACGGCAGGAGGAGCTGCAGCATCGACAGGGAGAGCAGCAGCAGCCATGGCAGGAGAAGCAGCAGCATCAGCAGGAGGAGCAGCAGCAACGCCAGCAGAGGCGGCAGTGAGAATGCACATGCAGCAGCTGAAGCGGCAGAGTGCTGTTGCTGAGGGCAGAGGGGGAGGAGGAGCAGCATTATAAATCACCAGAGAGGGGGAAGTCCAGCAGGTGGCTGCGGCCACAGTGGCAGCAGCTACAGAAAGCAAGAGCAATTGCAGGCGCATCAAGTGATATTTATGACGAGAGACGGTAGGTACAGCAGCAAAAGAAAAGAGCAAAGATGCAAGAGCAGCAAGAAGAGGGAGAAGCGCAGTGCAGAAAGTAGAAGACAAAAGCATCTCGATGTATGATACATTTGATACTTTTAACTACCACACATTCTTTTATACGCGCTTTCTTTCAATATCGTTCCCCAGAGAATCATAAAAAAAGCGGCGAAATGCGAAGAATTTCAGTGAGATGGTGGAAACTTGTTACGAAGACACCGAAGAGAAATCAGGATTTCCAGATAAAACTAGGACTCTTCCAGGATTAGCATGAAATGTTGTATACGTATGAGGTATGTATGTACTTGTACAAGCCTGCTGCGCTTGCTGGAAGACGCTCCTCCGTAGTTGCCCAGCATGCAGCGGCCAAGAGTTGTCGGCGGGGACGTGCGTTTCCCGTTGCTACTGCTGCAGCAGCTGCTGCTGCTAGTGGTGCTGCTGGTTCAGCTGGTTGTGCAGTTGTTGCTGAAGCAGCGTTTTGATGACTGATTCGATTATTCCTATGAATAGCGTATGTCGTGTGTAGCCGTATACGGGGAAGTGGTTTCAAAATTATAAAGACTGTTTAAAGCGGCAAATGTCTTTGCTGTCCCCATCTACGTCTATATATATACACGTCGATATTAACGTGCGCCTGTGCGTGCATCTATGTAGTTGTCTCCTTAGAGGTTGCACCTCAATCCGTGTGCATGATAAGTGCATATATATATATATATATATATATATTATTTATGCTGTTTAGTGTCTGTGCCTATAAACGCTGTTTGTTGTGGTTCATGTGGCCGCAACGCGTTTGGAGGTGTACGTCATTGGCGAGCATGCAGTGTAGACGTATTCGCAAACCGTGCCGTTGATAATGCAGATGTATACAAATACCTCTGTATGTATATGTATATAAGTGAAGCCGTGCGTGCAGCGCGCGTATCAGACCGCGTTCGACTTCAGCAGCTAGATGCCTGCTTCACGTACGTAAAAATCCATTTTGTTACTAGACTCGCATATCTATATCTAAATATGTACACGTATAGCTGGAAAGGGTGAAGGAGTGAGGTTTAGGCATAGCTGTATGAATGCCTGCGACATATGTACGATGGCTGTATCCTTGTATATACGTATATATATATATATATATATATATATATATATATATATATATATATATATATATATATATAGCACGCATCTACGTATGGAGGGCTGCCCATTACCTCTGGCTTTAATATCGGCACACCTATTTACCTGTATTGAGGTGTGTATGATGGCATACGTTTGAGCGGCGGCATCACAGATGCTGTATTTACACGCATACATACGTGTCTTAGGTAAGTCTCTGTGTCTGTCTTCTCCTCCTGGAATTCGCGGTTCTCTTCCTAATATATACCCCTAGATACTGCAGCGAAAGCGTCGTTGTAGTAACGACGCGCGGCTACCACAATGAAACGCATTTGGCATCAGTGTATCTCCGGTACTTCAAAGCACTTACGTGCGACTGGTCGCCGCTATCGGTGCTGCTGCTCCCGCTGCCGTCGGTACTGCTGCTGGGTGCTGCTGTCACTGCTGTTCTGGCGACTGGGGCTGTTGTTGAACCAGTTTCTGTTACTGATACGACGGCGACACTTACGTTTGCTGCTAGAACTACTGTCGCTGGTGCGCGGTTGGTGGTGCTGTTTGTGTTGCGGCAGCTAGCAGTGTTGCTAGTGCGGGTAATTGCTGCAGTCACTGGTGCAGCTGGTGGGCCGGTTGCAGCGGGTATTGCGGGTGATATTGCTGTTGCTGTGCTGGATGCTCTGCTGCTGTAACAAGTGCAGCTGTAGGACTACTGCTACTGCTCCACCTGCGCAGACAGCTCTTCCTGCTGCATGCGCTCCGCTTATGCGGGCTGTCCTGCTTCTGCAGGCCTACGTAGATGTACTCGTATGCCACACTGCGAGGCAGAAACTCGTGCACGTATACAAGTGTAAACGATATATATATATATATATATATATATATATATATATATATATATGTATATATATATATATATATGTATATATATATATATATAAATGTACCTGACACGTCATGAGTGTGTACATGTATCCGCGAAATGCTCTGCGTGCCGTTTTGCACATACGCATGTCTAAAAAGTTGTATTTTACAGCCATGATATTAGTCTTGGTCATATGAAGTATCGATATGTGACCCTTTAAAGATATATATATATATATATATATATATATATATATACATGTGTATAGGTACTCATTTGCAAGTGCATAGATAAGCAGATTGTTTGCTTGTGTCCAGTACTCTTACGTATATCATAAGTAACGTGTAATACTATAGTCCAAACGTAAAACGCGCCCCCCGCGTATAAAAAGTGCTGACATTTTATGCCACGTCCAATTGTTCGGTAGCCGCAATGAATGCAGCGTAGCTCTACTTTTGAAACGAGCAAGCGACCTAGTGACACCGAGACATGAAACGATGCGTGTGCTGAGTTCCAAGTACTGTTCAAATAATGTAGTGTGTGCGCCTACGAAGACGGCCACGTCACGTAGCCTACAGTTAATGCCTAGAATAGAATACCTTTGTGTCCTTTATTCATCGTAGAGGCGCATTGGCAGTAACTTACACGAGCAATGATTTGCGAAGAAACCATGTGCACATGCCGTGTGCATCTTCAGAAGCTGAGCAAGGGCGCATCTTGAGAGAAACAGGACAATGGCTTAGCCGTGCATTACGCTGGAATCAGTCCTCCGTGCACACAAGCGCGAGGAAGGAAAGAATGTTACCGGCTTCTTGTATGAACAAGCGTGTGTGAACGTATATGCATATGTCTAGATTTCCTATTCATGTGTCCTCCATATAGAAAGCAGAATTGCGCAAGTCTGTCAGTGCCACATTTTCACGATGAACAAGAAGAGTCACAGGACTACTGAGTTTCCTATGAATTCGGACGCCAGTTGTAACTACATTCCAGCTGTAGCCAGGGCACAAGAATACTAGCCACATAACCACTGCAATTTATGGATCTCCAGCGTAACCCTATCCTACTGCACTGGCACAAACGGAATTAGTGTAAAGGACAGTTGGTCTCATATAAGAGGAAAGCCGGTGTATCTACATCCTAGCAGCGGCAGTGACACAAACAGAAAAAGCCCTACGACTACAGGATTTCCTGCAGTCGTGGTTTCTCAGGGTTTCATGTGAGAATTTCCGGTCTAGTTGAACTGCTTCAACAGCACTATTAAACAAGGATTACGGCACTTCTTGCGGCATGGAGGCTGCTGCTGTTTCCTCGTCGTCATCGTGCACATTCACGTCGGCTCCCTGGCAACCGCCGCAGGAGCAAAGACACTGTATCTCGACTGTGCAGAGCCTTCTAGCTCCAATGTCGTCCGTGTAACACACAAGTATTTCCTTTAGTAGTTATCGCTTAAAAGAAGTTCTTGCTTCTCTTCCGTCGTGGGAGTGTTGGGAATAGTCAGCGTGGTTGTTCGGCGGAGTTGATTCTACAGACGTACACGTGATGATTTGATTTTTCCTCCCTCCTCTGTCCACGTGTAATTAGACCGTATACAGCAGGTCTGTTCTTCGAAGGAAAGTCAGTACGCAGGTAGAGTATATGAAAAGACAGCATTGGAATTTGGTTTAAAGCCCAAAAGTGATGCAGGCGAATTATATTCGTGTTCTCATGTCCGTTTCCGCCTTCTCTATGCGACGCTGGGGTATAGCAGCACGTGCTCAGAGAGGGACATGCATCTGTGCCGAAAACACAGAACATGTGCGCAAGCTGGGGGAGATACCTACACAAAGGTAAATTTTTGAAAATACATAGTGGTAAAAGCCGAGACTGGATCTCTGCGCAGGCGCACGTGAAGTCAAAGAAGGAATGCGTATGATGAGGCACAACATTTTGTACCTTATCCTGCACACGCGACGTGTCGTAGCATGTGTGTCTGCCGATGCACGTTCATACCACTATATGTGTCACATTCTTTTAGCCATCAAAACAGCTGTTCCTTTTGCGGCACGAATATGTCTACTATGCACGCATATCGTCTTCAAAGCAGCATCTGCGTCCTTTCCTTTTACGTAACAAGAATGCTGAAGAGCGTAAGCTGGAAGAAAGTGAGATAAAGATAAGGAGGGTGTCCAGTAACAAGCAGAGGAGATAACGAAAGATGCATCTGTAGCTAGAAAAAACTGTTTGAAAACTAGGTAGACAAGAGTACCCGATCGGGTGGAAACGCAGGAAGAGGAGCATTACGTGCATTTGAATACTGGTTCTCTACGGAACAGCGATACTGCGTTGACGTGCGACAAGCCCTCCAACGGCCTAGTAGCCTACGCGTGCGTATACGGATCCGCAGACACGCGCAGAAGAAGGATTGAATGTCCCATGTCTCATGAGATCTAGCCTTTGTAGTTCTGTATATAAGGTACCGGGACTACATAGACACATTACTGGACGCGCATCTCTATATGCTTCTATCTTCCGGTTATATGTACGCAGAGCCCAGAGGGTTCCTGATAGTAAATTGAGTTCACATTGCCTGCCCTCGCAGGAAAAAACGTATATACCCGCTGGTGGCACATCGTTGTCTCTTTTACCTGCGGCAGCGCCTCACTCGACTAGCTGCAGCATTTAAACATCTACTCATGCCATCTCCTTGTATGAAGCATGTGTATCGACTCTAGGGTTAGTTGTCTATCAGTGGATGTTCACTGACTTACACAGTAGCACATATTTTACTACTTTGTTTGTCGTTCTTCTATATCATAAACCATCAGCAGGATGGAGGTTCAGCCGTCCCTCAACACGATAAAGTTGCATGTAAGTGCTTGTAGAATCATTCGCGCTCACACATGTAATTCCAGCTTTAACATGGGTGCACTTCGTTTTTGTCTGCAGTCTCTGTAGTGCAACTTCCTTTCATTCCTTTCTGTACACGTTCGCCTTCTCCTGCCTGAAGCAAAACGTTCTCTAGGCCGAACATGCAGTTCCCACGTAGGTTTCTGGAACACCTCAGAGCAACAGAAGTTGGAGTATTCTCCTTTACAATATTA
This sequence comes from Onychomys arenicola, assembly GCA_949786405.1. Classification (NCBI taxonomy): domain Eukaryota; kingdom Metazoa; phylum Chordata; class Mammalia; order Rodentia; family Cricetidae; genus Onychomys; species Onychomys arenicola. The sequence goes on from CATKUM010000389.1 coordinate 33,130, forward strand.
AGACTTTCCAGGCGAGCCTTCTCTGCAGTGTTGGTGAGAATCGTATGGACTTCTCAGCAGAAAAGCATTTAGTTACTGCACACTCCTGTCTGTCATTCGCCTCATCCCTCTCCGTCATTTTGCTTCGGTATTTACTGTTCTCTTCATGACTCACAATCCTCATTCTACTGGGAGAAGTAATTTGAAATGTCATTTCCTGCTTGGACAAAAAAGATGAACAAATGCATAATTTTACTATATATATATATAGATAAATTGACGAACGGACACGAATCAAGTGTATGTCCAGCTACAGGCGTATACGGAATAGAGAAACGAGAAAAGATATTCCCTCTAAGTCGGTGTTCCCCCGGGTTTCTCTCCCATATTTTGTACCTCGACAGTCAGCCGTTATATACATGTACACATCAGCACACACGCATACACGTATATATATATATATATATATATATATATATATATAGAGAGAGAGAGAGAGAGAGAGAGAGAGAGATACGGACAAGCGTATCCGAATGGACCGCTTCCTCTTTAACAACCTCCAGTCCTGTAGTCTCGAAGTGGAATGAAGACGATGCACAGTCTAGAATTGTGAGCTACGGCAATTGCTTCTGCATACACTTTTTCCTTCTCTTCGTACGTAAGCTCCTTCTATCTAATTTTATCCAACCGTCCCACGTTGTCTGATTCTCTCTGCTTGCTGCTTCAATTTTGAAACAGGAAACGCAGATCCTCCTGGGTGAGCTTTGCCATGGCTTGTTGAGAGGCTCCAACTGTTCCATCGAACACAAGCTGTTTTTTCTCCTGCAGCTGCAGAATTCTCTCTTCAATTGTTTTTTCCGCAATAAAGCGAGTCGCAATCACTTGTTTGTGTCTCTGCCCGATGCGGTGTGCTCGCTGGATGGCCTGCATCTCCGCTGCCGGATTCCACCAGGGGTCCATCAAGAAAATCCGGCTCGCCGCTTGAAGATTCAGTCCTTCTCCTCCGGCTTTTAAGGATATCAAGAGCACCTTCAAAGATGCATCATTGTTAAATGCGTACAGCACGCTAGACCTGAAGATAGCAAACGACGGAAGAAGTACACGGAAGATGAATACCTACTCTGGCTAATTGAAGTATCTCATTCCGTTGACGTGCGTGACCACTGATGTCTCGAATATCAGAAAAATGTGAAGACGCCTGCATCACGGACCTCAATGTACACCAGAAGAGAAGAATAAAAACCAAGACAGGATATAAAAAGATCAAAAACGAGAGCAGCACGGCATCGAAAGGTAGAGACAATCAGAAACGGAAAGAAAATTGAGAAATTTGTCATCATGCACAAAATGCGAAGAGATGGACGGGAAATGTGAAACAGACACTTTCATAGTGGAGCTGGAATCAAAAATATCCTTCAAACGCCAGCTGCAGAAACAAACTAAGAGGAAAGAAGGACGGAGAGAAGCGAGAAACCGCACAAACCTCTAAAATACACTCATACATCAGCGACACCATGATGAACAGTATTGAAAACACAGCTAGTAGTACCACTAGCTACACCAGTACACGCCGCCAATATCAATTGCATCAGAAAGTGATGGAGCCTTGTAGAGCAGCAGCACTACCACAAAGAGGCTGTAAAGCTACGTGCCCCCCGCCCCCCCTTCCCCCCACCAGCCGCAGAGCAACGGCGTTTTCCGCAGGGGAAGAAAAACCAGATCACACACGAAAAACGAAATAGGACAGGTCGCAGCTGCGTCACAGGCAGCAGATACAGCAGCATACATAGCAGCACTACCGGAAGGAGAGGCAGTGATGGCGACAACACAACTGGCAGCAGCAGCAGCAGCAATAGCAGCGCCATATGACGTACCGTGAGACAACGGACATCGACCCAACGAACTTGGCGCACCGGATGCCTCCCTTTTTCAGTCTCCATTCAATTAAATCTAACATCGAACAGAACTGAGAAAAAACAAGACTCTTCACCGTGGGATCATCTCTTTCCGCTGCTTGAAGCTCCTGCATCGCCAGTGAAGTCCAAAACAACGTAACAGCCCGTCAATGTGCGCAGGAACAAGACCATCAGCAGCAGGCGTGGTTTTTGGAGCAGCACCTGCTTCGGCAGCAACAGTACGAATAGTGGTGGCAACAGACCAGTGATAGCAGCAGCAACAGCGACAGAACCAGGAATTTTCGACCCGGCAGTATCAAAAGGAGAAAAAAATAAAGGGCAAGCATATCAGCAGCAGCCGCAATACAGAGTAAATCTTGACCTGTCGTAACGTTAGCAAGGATCTTAGGTTCAGTAGATCAAAAAAAAGGACGCATAAATGAACAGAAGCAACCACTCTATTGATCCAAACATATTATTTCTTGAAAACAAACACGTTGTCGAACAAAAAACGTGTTATATATATATATATACATATGTATACACCAGTCCGACGACCTGTCTCTCCCCACGTGAGGTACATAAAAACACTTCTATGTATCTTCATAGACAGTTAAATTTCCTTTCTGCAATCGTTGGTTTACACTTGTGTATATACTTCAGTCTCGCAAAAGATAATAGAGAGCTTAACCATTTATAATAGTTTTATAGCTGACCTGAACGAGAGCCTCTATTTTGGTGCTGCTTCTGAATTCGCTCGCTTTGATTTTCTTCATAATGCCTCCTCCTTTGCCCTTGCTGGCGCTAATCTGCTGTAGCCAGTGTTCGACTCCAGCGACGCCTGCATTAGCCTGCGGCTGCCCCTTCTGCACTGCTGATCCTCCTGGTTCTCCCTTCTTTTCCAATTCTAATTCCGTGTCTTGGTATCGCTGCTCCTCTAGCAACACCTCTTCCAGTTCCTGCTCTTCCTCTTCTTTTTCTTCTTCTTCTTCTTCATCTGCAGCCCCGCCCACGGACCTGTCGCTGCGCTTCCGCTTGGCCCTCCTTTTGCTTCGGTTGCCCTCCTCTATGTCCTCTTCCTCCCTGTCTGCTGCTGCTCTTGTGGCGACCCGTGCTCCTCTCTCTGTTGCTGCAGACACGGCAGAAAGGTCTTCTTCATCCTTCCGCTGCAGAATGCTCAAGTCCACAGTCAAAGGGGCGTAGCAGGCTGGACATCCTAGTACCTCCGTCGGCTTGCCCTCATGGCCCTTCGCTGTTGCTGTCGCTGCATCTTCGTTGATGGGGGCGCTGGCAACATACTCTGCGAGACACTGTCGGTGAAATGCGTGGCCGCAGGAGGCTTCTACCAGGTGGTCCTGCAAGAGAAGAGAAAAAACTCCTCTCTCATGATCAAAGGTTACACATTATTCAAACACTGTACAGCGTAGCAGTTCTTTTCAGCCTTACATGAATGGTATAGGGGCATATCCTTCGTCCTTTTCCTTCCGATTCCAACGCCTCCTCTATATAAAGCATTCATTCCAGTATGTGTACACATTCTGTCGATTCCAGCACCTACTCTATATACAACATTCAAGTACGTCTACACCTACTGTAGCCACCTGTATCCACATATCATCTGCACCTGTCTAACTACTGTTCAGGTCTGTTCAGGTCTTCAGCCAGATCTCCTGCGTTACTATGTTTGATCTCCACATCTCTTCATACATATATACAATCACGCACGATAGTACATATATATACATATATATATATATATATATAATACAGCCGCAGCTGTAGTCTGGATTAGCAAACACTAGTCCACGCGCCTAGTAAAGACATACACATCCTCTTTACACGATATACAAAAGAAGGCACATAACTAGGCAGACGCAGATACGCGTAGAGATAACAGAGACGCAAGAGAGAGAAACACGTATAAAACAGATGGGCTTCGCACGATTGAATGTACGTACATTAAGCATACAAGTAGGCCGTTGAGAGGTATGATTTGTGGGTCCTTAGTCCTGTGAAAACAAGACTTTGATACGTTCTTCACTGAGAAATGAATCTCTGTGTAGGTGAATAAGGAGAGATAAAGCATGGAGAGTCACTGATATCTTTGACTGTACGTATATGCCGGTATTTATATCTAGACTGAACTGTTGTTGTAATCCTGAGATATTCAACTGGAGAAAATCAACGAAGACGTGGTTTATTGAGACACATGAAGAAAAACACCTACCGCGTGCTCCACGTCGTCCTGGCATAGCGCACAGATGCCTAGAGCAGATGTATTCCGGGAGGCAGCCGGCAGCAGGGAGACACCATCAAGAGGCATAAGAGACCCGTGCACTAACAGGTAGGGGTGGTCTACTGCCTGTCGCAGACGAGATAGCAAGTCGAAGATATGCGCGAAATTGTGAAGAACTGTCCCCTGCCTCTACATATGCGTCCTGAAAAGAAAAAAAGACAGAATGTCAAAGAAGAAAAAGAACAGCAACATACACAAAACACAAAACAATTTGATCAAATCAGTGTTATACCACTCGCCATACAAATTCTAATCTGCTTCCCCACCACCTTCATCTTCTTCCTCCTCTCCCATATACATATTCAACAGAAACTCGTGTACGTGCACGACGCAAGAATCAAGAACTACAGCAATGATATTCCATATACACATATGTCATTACATATATATATATATATATATATATATATATATATATATATATGCAGAGTTGTAGAAACAGACTGTTCACGATGATGACGTCTGAGAGAAAACAAAGCAAGAGATCTACTGGGAAACGTGAACTGCTCGTCAGGTGAGACCTCGGTGAGTTCACACAACAATGATGAATGCCTGCAACCTTGAATACTGAAGCAGAGGCAGTCCCACTAGTCACCGTCAGCCTACATCTTCGCAGCAACATCATACACAACTCCGCCAGATGCGAAGAGCCGCAGTGCCCATATATCTTCCCAGGGCGCGAGCAACAGCTCTACGTACACACAAGCAAGTATCTCTTTCTTTACGTATATGAAAGAGACATAGACACTCCTCGGCAGCTACGCATGTACGTCTTGGGGTAGTTCGTTGTGTAGAAAGAGCGAAATTCGACAGTAGTTTGAAGAAAAGCGTGGATGTGTCCTTCTCCCCTGTAGAAATGTTTCATTTCACCGAGAGAACAGAGCAAAAGGCTCTTCACACATTGTCATGCGTAATGCACGTCTACATAAAAATTAGGTGCGCACAGGTATACAGAGAATATATACACACAAGAGTTAGCTACGACAGTTTCCTGTTTGATACACAAGCAAATAGAAAACTTCTTCCTTCCGTATAAGAAAGAAAAAGTCTGTAAACAGACACGTATAACTACTCTACTGCTGCTGCAGCTGATGGCACCGAGTGTTTCTTCAAGAAATGTCTTTATCGGGTCGAAAAGTGATTGACATACACCCCTGCGCATGCACAGAGAGGGATGTATACATATATGTGGATTCTTAGATGTCGAGGCACGACCTCCACGCATACGTATATCAACCTCTACAAGTATCTTTGAAGTATGTCCTTATCCTCCTTCAGCACTATTTTGTTCTACGAATCTGTCTGCGGACACATTTATACACACCTCTCTTTGACGTTGAATGAGAAGCTATCGATTAATAACATACTGCATACTGATATCTACATCATGGACCCTGCGCACTGATATATACATATACAGACATGTATATGTTCCACGTTAGAGCACCGCCTTGTCTGTGAGAGCGAAAGTTGAAGACATACGAATTGTATAGCAGTCTGTTTGAAAAGAGATTCATAGAAATCCCTTTCTTCAGGAGAGAGAGCATCTCGGCGAATACGAACAACAAAGGTGGAAGTTTGACATCTGCTGCCCTTTCCACCTTCGTCCGGCGCAGCAGTACGACATCCAATACCTGTAGCATAGTGCAGCAATCAGCAACATAAACAGCAGGAGGAGGCGCAGCGCAATATCACAGCAACAGCAGAAATCTCACATAGTAGCAGTAAGAGTACCATTGCCAGCCGCAGCAGTCACAGCTCCCTCCCTCCCCCTGTCCCCCCCGGTCACGTATGGAAATCATTTCTACTGTCTCCAGTACAGAGAGGAATTCAAACGCACAAGTCTCCACAGAGAGAAATGAACAGAATAAAATATATGGAAGCTCCAGACCCCCAGAACTGGCTTTCTGTATAATGAGGAGTTCCTTGGAAACTCCTATTTTTTATGACTGCGTTGCCGGGAACTCGAGAAGATTACATACATCTACCACAATCCAACTCTGGCCACGTCTCGCAAAGGTGCCCGCATACACTTACAAGCACGAGTGCGTCCAGGCACGTCTCTACATACATCTCTATTCAGTCACTCTGGTAACCTCTCTTCACTTTTATCTTTCTCTTTCCGCCTCTCTATCTGTCTCTATAGATAGTGGTGAAGAAAAGTGATGATCTCCCTTCGAGTTTGTGTTCCAA
>CATKUM010000390.1:0-39265 GCA_949786405.1 Onychomys arenicola
TGTTTGAGTTCCCCGAGGATTGAAGGCAGCAACCCATGACCGTTAGTGTTGTTGTTGCTCACTGGCTGTCCAGTGCTGCTATGTGTCTCTGAAAAAGGCTGCTGTAGTTGTGGGGTCGCTGCTGATGCTGCTGCTGCTGCTGCTGCGCGTGTCATGTGCAGAAACTCTCCGGCAGAGACGGTGCAGAACTTGGCGCGTCTGCTGCTGCAGCAGGAGCGAGGAAGCAGCGACGCTGCAGCACGAGACGAAGCAACAGCAGCAGCACACGAATGGACGACTAGCTGGAGCAGCGTAGAGGCGTATGAAGAGGAGGAGGACACATACATTGGTGGGGGGGAAGAGACCAGTGACGAAGCGGCGGTCGTGCATACAGCTGTGCTGGAGCAGCTGCAGCTCCTGCGGTTGCAGCAGCAACTGTTAGAGCAAGTAGAGAGCTTCCCTCCAGAGCAGCAACGTTTGGATTTGCTGCTGCCCTTCGATGACGCGCTTTTTGCCGGCGGCCTCGTCTTCTTCATCCTCGGCGCGTCAGTTACGTTTACGTTGCCTGCTGCTGCAGATAGAGCAGCAGCAGGAGCAAGTGCAACAGCAGCAGCAGCAGTAGCAAGCAGGCATAGCAACAGCAGGACAGCCGTCGACGGGTGCAGCAGCGGGTACACGACGGCAGCAGCAGTTGCGACAGCAACAGCATCAGGCAGCAGCAACTCGGGAGACCTTCCTGCCCTCGTGGCAGCAGCAGCAGCTGCTGCTGCAGGAGATGCGAGAGATCCTTGCATATGGCGGCCGATACGACGCACTGCTGCAGCAGGCTATCGTACAGCAAGGGGTTCTGGCAGCACCAGAGAGTCGGTCTCGCCGCGCCCACCGCAGCGATGTCTCTGGCAGTGCTGCTGCAGCAGCAGATCATAGCAGCAGCAAACCGCAGCGCATGCGGAACATCACAGTCACAGGCGTTGAACTGGCTGCGGAATGCATCGGGAAGCGTCTTCTTTTGCTGCTGCTGCAGGAGCAGCAGCAACAACAGCAGACCCCTGCTGCTGCTTCTGCACCTCCTGCACAGCCCTCTCCAACAGCAGCCACCCCAGCAACAGTGCTGCCAGCTGTTGTTGCTGCTGCTGGAGACACTATGACTTCTGTTGTCTCATCATCCACGGATCCGCAGTCAACTGCTCTCGCCGCAGTCCACAGCAGCACTACTGAACCAGCAGCAACAGCACCTTCTACCTCGCTTGGTGAGGCAGAGACAGCGAATCAGGCAACCTCCTTCTCTATTCAGCACTGCAGTCTTTCTCTTCCTGTTGCTGGGGACGCTTCTGTTGCTATTATCTTTCAAACTGTTGCTGTTGTCTCGCTGCTGTTACTGCTGCCCCTGTCCTGCTGTTACTGCTGCCTCTCTCCTGCTGTTGCTGCTCCCTCTCTCTTGCTCTTGCTGCTCCCTCTCTCTTGCTCTTGCTGCTCCCTCTCTCTTGCTCTTGCTGCTCCCTCTCTCTTGCTCTTGCTGCTTCCTCTCTCTTGCTATTGCTGTTGCCTCTCTCCTGCGCCTTTCTTGCTGCTGTTGATGCTGCTTGTAGAGTGAATTTTTGTTAGCTGATGCAACAGGTGCTGTTTGAATGGCAGGGCCTGCTCTTCTCTTTTTACGAATAGATCTGCCTGCACGAGGTTTCAGGTTCAGCCTCTTCATCGAGCGTTGAAGCGCTTCTTCCACTTCTCTACGCAGCAACAGCAACACGTCTCCTGATGATAGTCCCGTCACTGCCTATCCTTGTGTGAGTCGGTGGCTGCGCTGCTGCTGCTGCTGAGCTGTCCAATAAGTAGGGCTAATGAATACTTTTGGAATCGCCTGGGTTGGCATCTCTCTTGCGTCTGTCTCCTTTAATAAGCAGCACAATTGAAAGTATGGCCGCCTGCTGGGTCTGTGCTGCTGCTGCTGTTGTACTGTGTGGGGTGGTGGTTCGGTCCTTGCTTCGGCAGCAGCTGCTGCTGCTGCTGAGGCTTTTGTCAGTCGTGCACTGCTGTTACTGCTGCGCAGATTCCGGGGTGCATGATGCTGCTGCTGCTGCTTCTTTACCTGCTGCTGCTGCTTCTTCTTCGTCTGCTGCTGCTGCTGCGTCTTCGTCTGCCGCTGGTCCTTCTTCGTCTGCTGCTGCTACTGCTGCCTTGTCACTGCGAGACGTCTGCTGCTCTGCGAGAAGTGTACGCCTCCGATTGGTGTGTCTGTGGGGTGCGTGTATGCGCTGCTGCAGCACCAGCAGCACGCAGCAGCAGCAGCAGCAGCAGCAACGCGTCTCCAGGGGGGCAGCTCCTGCAGCAAAACCACCTGCAGCAGCTGGCGCTCAGAGCTCCTACTTGGTGTAATCTGCCGGAGGTGCTGCTTTGTCTCGTTTATCCTGTTGCTGCTGTCTCGCCTGCAGCACCTGATTGGCGGCAGCTGCAGCAGCAACTGGCAGCGCTCGAGTCTGCTGCCTTCCACCTGCGCATGCTGCTGTTGCTGCGTGGTGGGATTAAGGTATATGTGCTGCTGCTGCTTTAAAGGCATTTCTGTTTCTTCTTGTTGTCATCCTCTTGGCTTTTGCTCTTCAGCGTAGAGAACTACAACTGCTGGTCTTGCTTCTTTCTCTCGCCCACTTCCCTCTGCGACTCCTGCTTCTCTTTCAGGGTGATGATTCCTATACAATGTGCTCACGTATATATGCAGATACAGATCTATACTACCGACCCAGAGACTTCCATTATGTCCTTCTCTATCTATCTATATAAATATATGTATACTCGTATTCTACCTTGCTATCTAAGTATATATATATATATATATATATATATATATATATATGTAAGTAAGCATAAGGTTACAATCTACATATATACTATATATATATAGTATATCTGTCTATCTAACTATATATATATATATATATATATATATATATATATATATATATATATACGTATGTTTATCTAGTGTCTTTATCTATCTATATAGATACATATACATCTCTCTTTCTTTCTTTTTCTCTTTTTCTACATAAATATGTTGGAGAAGTACGAAGACACGAGTATCGAGGCGAAAGGTATTGTCGGTGTGGGGACCCGCCTATCAACTTGGTGATAGAGTCTTTTTGGAAAGTAGGAGATGCATAGACGTATACGTATACATCTGTAGGTAACAGAAAGAAGAAGAAGATGCTCTTGGAAGAGTGTTTACGTGGTTCCTCGGGGTATCTGTTGCAGAGTGAGCTGCAGCATGTCGTGTGCACGTGTTAGCAACGCCAGTGCTGCTGCTGCTGCTGCTATTGGTGGAAGTGCTTCTCCTTCATTCATTCGTTCTGCTTGTCAACGGCATATACGTATATATATATATTTATATGCATATGTATAAATTGGTATTGATCGGAGCTTATGAAGGCTTTTAAGGGGCGTGCTGCAGTTTGAAGAGGACGGTGAGTGGGTCTGCAGGAGACGTTCTCTGAGTGAAATCGGTTAGTTTGTTCGTTTCTTTGTGTTCATGTGTTGATGTGTCTCTGGACGTCTCTGGACGATGTTTGAAAAGCGTTTAAATGAATTTTGGTGGGGTAGCAGAGACGGCATCAAAGGCCTGTTGTTTGTCTCTTTCCTTCTCTACTGCTGCTGCTGCTGCTCAACGCGCAGTCTGAGATCCGTCGCGTGCGTGGGGCGTCGAGGAGTCAGCTGCGAAGGCAGCTGCGGCGCTGCGCATGCGCTTTAAACAGCAGCAGCAGCAGCAAAGACATTTCCACAACAACAATGTCCAGCAGCAGCAGCAGCAGCGGCCAGAGCAGCAGCAGCAGCAGCAGTGGCAGCGGCTTGAGCAGCAGTAGCGGCGACATCAGCAGCAGCAGCAGTAGCGGCGATATCAGCAGCAGCAGCAGCGGCCTCAGCAGCAGCGGCCTCAGCAGCAGTGGCGTTAGCAGTAGTAGCAGCAATGGCAGCAGCAGCAGCAGCAGCAGCAGCAGCGGAGTTCGCAGCAGCAGCAGCGGCGTCAGGAGCAACAGCGCAGGTGCGTCTCGTGTGATTACTGCTGCTGCTGCGTCGTATGTGCCTCATGCAGTGCCAGGCGTGACGGGCTGCGTGCTGCAGTGGCTGGTGTTTCTGAGTGCAGCAGCAGACTTCAGGACTGCGAGCGCAAAACACAGCAGCAGCGAGAGACATACTATGCGCAGCAGCAGCCGGGGGATCATCGGACGCAGGCGGCAGCAGCCCTACACACAGAAACAAGAAGAAGAAGCGAAAGAAACAGCAACGAGGAGGTCAAGGAGTGCCTGTATCTCCTGCAGAAGACACAAACGCGGCGACGCTGCTGCTAGCAGTCGAAGCCGCTGCTGCTGCAGCAGAAGGCCTCCAGCAACAGCAGGAAGAAGAAGAAGAGTCAGTGCCCGATTGTCTCGAGCTCTGGATCGAGCATGCTCACTATGAAGACATCTACAAGGTAAGTGATGCACCGCAGCAGCTGAAATCCACCACAGCAGCCAGAGTTTCTCTCCCCACAACAAACAACGATGCGCTGCTGGTGTATCTCCTGCTGCCCCTATGCTGTCCTCTGTGCCCTCCTCACAAGGCTCTAAACACCTTCTTCTCTTTGATTCCCTCTCTTTTGAGCCGCCTGCAGTCCTCTTCGATCGAAATCCACTTGCTCCAGGCTGCTGACTTCCCAACCTCTACTACGTGCACGTGGCTTTGCATGCATGCGGCTCTCAGGGCGTCTTTCCCGTGCCTCTACATCCGCAGTTGTTGCAAAACATTGATGTCTTTGCCTTCACATTGGAAAGAAGATATAGACGCTAAGACGTGCAGATCGCTGCCTCTGAACTCCTGAGTGTCCTCCAACCTCAACTGCAGCGTCATCACATCTGTATATCTCTATAATCATCCTTATGTGCATATGCGTATACATACGTTTAGATACACATACGTGGACATACATATACGTATATATGTATATACATATATAGAGAGAGAGAGCGAGGGAGATAGAGAGATAGATAGAAAGATAGATAGATAGGTATATAAGCGTCTTGGCTCATCTGTGTGCCTTTACACAATATATGGATGCATGTACATATACGCTCGCATTCATTTTTTCATATGTCTCTCTCTTTCTCTTTTTCCCTCTCTCTCCATATATATACTAATATGTAAGGATCTATATATATGTGTGGGCGTGTTGCTGAGTGTTGCTGCAGGAGGTGGTGACAGTGGAGGACGCTGCTGCTGCTTTGATCAGCGGTGCACTTCTCCCGAAGATGCTTTGAGGATTTCTCTCGGCGTTTGATGACCGTCGAAGATGACTTCCTTCTAAATCCTACATATATATAAAGATATACATATATATATATATATATATATATACAAATACAGATGTATATCTATTTATTTGTACATAGAGATGCGTAAAAATATGTGAAGATCTCCACGTAAGGAAATGTCTGTGTCTGTATGTGAACCATACCTCTTCAGTGTCGACATTCCTACTGGTCTGCATGGAGAGACTCTATCTGGACAGAGAGAAAGAGAAAGAGAAATACATATATATATATATATATATATATATATATATATATATATATATATACGTGTATGTGTAGATATATATTGGGTATTGATACAAGTGGGTATGTGTTGTATGTGTATGTGCGGGAGCAGAGACGTGTTTCCTGGTGAGTCTCGGGTAGGGCGTCACCGTCGATATTGACCTTCCGTCGTTATCAAGGGCATGCTAAGAAGCCCTGAAGCTCAGTCTCCTCCTCCAGTGAAGAGATGATGTTTGTTTTCTTTTGCTTTCTCTTTGTATATACTTGTTGTCTGTTGCTCTGCTGCTGCACTCATCAGCATGGAGAGGTGTATATGTTTCAAGGTCGCTTACGAGACCCACACGTGAAGAGTAGTAACAGTTTCTTTACAGAAAGAAAGACACTTTCTCTTCTTTCCTTTTGAGTCTCTCCGTTTCCAGTAGAGTGAAGTTCAATGCATGCAACACGTCTGTGCCCGGTGATCCTCATCATGATGCAAGGGAATATCACCATCACCATCACCTGCGTCGGCAGGCCCGAAGAAGACGTTTTCCTCACGTTGGAGGGCACTGTTCGGTAGACACTCGGAGTCTGCAGGTGCCTTTCTTTGGGAGAGAAAGCATCTATCCACATATACTTTTACCTCTATAGACGCAGATTTTATTATCTGGAAAGAGGTGATATTGACATCCAACCAGACAGCATACACTGTTCGCTGGAAGAAGGATATAGAGTCTCCGATGAGTCGGGGCATTCTTTCTGCGGGCGCTGTTGAAGCACTCTCTTCTCTTGGAAGATAAAGAAAAAACCGTTAAATAGAGCTTCCAATAACGAAGATGTGCCGAAGATGTGGAATGCGAACACGGGGGGCTGTGGAGTAGAGAAGAAAGGGACTGCGACGGCAGAGAGAGTCGTTGAATCGAGCGAACAGGTCGTGAAAGAGAAACACATCTCCGTCGGACAGAACAAAGGGGAGTGTTCTTGTCTTCAGTGCAAAAATGAAACACAGAAACCAAGTCATTGTTCCTCTTCGTGTTCATCGAATGCTCATGTCAGCCTTCACTAATAAAGCCTGGGACGAGTCATCTCTACCATAGATACGTCTTTCTTCATCTGCAACTTTCTTTGCTTATATGGAAGCACTACCGGCACGGCGCTCTTCTTCACCGACATCTACACAGACTGTCACCCAACGGAGAAGCGATCTCCTGCTGAGGATAAAAGACACCGCGCTGCAGAAAAAAAAGAATTACTGATACGACTCCTACTGCTGCTTCAACAGCGACCTCGGCGGATGGTCGGAATTGTAGAAGAACAATGTCAACTTTGCACGTGGAGACCTCTGGAGGGTGGGATATACAATCTGCACATACATATAACGAAGTGCTGCTTGTGTGACAATACTCTTCCATTGATGCTGGTGCTATATACATTAATCTACACATATGAAGAGAAAGACATGACCCACTTGTATGACAGATTAAACGCTTCTGATAGAAGGCTGCGATGATGCTTACCTTGACCTCTACTGTCGCTGCGCGTTATCGCTCTCGTTCGAAACAGTATGCTGCACATTGAAGTACCTGCTGGTAGTCGGTCTCTCTATCCTTTCACTGATCATCGCCCTGCTCTACACTCTTCTCTCTATGTAGAAACGAAGATCTATTTCCCTCTACAGGGACAAAGCAAGAAAAGCTCTTTTCTTCCTCGAGAGACAGAGAGAGACCCTATTGAAGACAGTATAAATGTCTCTGTTGGGTAGAAGACCGAGCAGTTTACACTGCGGCTGCTATGAGGTGGTAGCTGCTCACATGTTCGAATCTTAGGCAGCCTCTTCTTCCGTAGACAAGGATGAGCATAGGAGATGTTGCTGTAATCGAAAGTGGAATAATATTGTGGTGCTTTCCTACTGATATATTGGACGCATCTTCGAGTCGCTACATCGAGATGTCTAAGAGATCCTCCTTTGAGGAACATATATAGAGAGAGAAAGATATTATCCAGCGATACACGTATCAAAGACGGGAAGGTTGTATACATTACTATTTCATTGGTGCTGGAAATCTTCAACTTTTCTGCAAACTCCTGACCAATTGGCAAATAGCGGAGAGAGACGTGAACCACCTGCCGTTGGACCTATATAAACATATATAGATATGTATATATATATATATATATAGAGGTAGATGTAGATATACGTAGTTTGATAGACAGATGGTTATATACACATATACACGCATTATATATATATATATATGTATGAATAGATCAGTAGATAGAGAGATGTAGCTGCATATACGTATCATCTAGAGACATGCAAGTGGAGGGCCTGTTGTTTCATTGATTCAATACATCTTTGTATAGATACGAGCCAGACGTGGCCTTGCGGGTGCGTAAGCACCTTCACGCACAAAGGAAAAATGCTCGTGAATGAATACTTTTACACAGCGTGAGAGAGGCAGGGAGCTGCAGTAGACTCATCAGGATGAATAGAAAGTCCCGTATCATTCTGCCGCTTCGAGTATCTTCTCTTCAACAGCATTTCATTGTTTTTCACTTCGTTATCAGTTCTCTGCACAGAAACGACAGAAAAGTAAATATACTTTTTTGTGGAGTGATCTTCCTTTCACCTACAGAACCATCACTCCGCGTGTTAATCCATAAACAGCAGGCAGCAATTCCACCGGTACATAAATATACGTGCAAGTCACTATATATATATATATATATGTATGTATATGATATATATATATGTATACATATAAATATACACACATGTATATATATCATATATATATATTTATACGAACAAATAAATACAGACAGTGTATATATGCAAGTCACTATCTATATATACATATAAACATACACACATACAAATATATATATATATATATATATATACCTATATATGTGTATATATACTCCTATAAATATATATATATATATATATATATATATACCTTTATATATACCTATAAAACATTTGAATATGTCGACTTATAAATATGTATGTAGGCATATTTGAAGTATCTCCGGCAGATGCGTCGTTGCTTATGGTAGGGTGCAACAGACAACACGAGGTCGCTAAAGACTTGGAACATTTATATATATATATATATATATATATAGTTAAATTTTACGTATGAAGCTGGAAAAAAGTATATCTACACGTAGAGTTCTACGTGCAGCTCCGCCGCAGACAGAGACAACAGTAAAGACGGAACCTTTGTAGAAGAGATGCCGCACCCTGTTGAAAAAAAGTGCAAAGAGAGAAATGCCAGTTTTCGCAAGAGCAGATTTCTATCTTTCTCGCAAATATTCTCCACTGAAGACCAATTTCCATTCCCTCCCATCAGAAGTAGCAGATTGCACCATAGGTTGCCAGGGAAAAAGAATGAACATCTCTCTCTCCGCTGACTAATGAATAACTGAATTTTTCAACATTAGAATGATAGATCTTCCGCAAAAATGACTCTTGTTGAAGTCTGGCGACCAGAGGGACGGTGCATTTCTCCCTTTGCGTGGCAGACTCTGTTCGTCTCCACTGTTTCTTCTTCTTCTTCCAGATCAAAAGGAATTACACTTGTCAACGGTTCGCTCATTTGCGAGGTTTGTGTGTGTGTGTCGACCTCTCCAAGGGAAGGTCGTTTTCACGCCCTGTGAAACCGTCTTTTCTCCGGATATATTCTACTTTTCTCTGCGTGGTGTTGTCTCATCATGTTTTTGTATCTTAGTCCTCGAAAAAGAGAGAACAACAAATGGCGCATGAGATCTTTGCGCGGCTGTCTTTTCTTCCATTCTTCTTCTTCTACTTCCCTCTGTTCAACGCGCCGCTCGAAAAGATTTTCAAATACCATCGTAAGCGTGTGCATGCGCTTATTTTTGCTTCGCAGGACACATGCGGCCGGGGCGGCCTTCCACTGACGGTCCTTTTCTCTCCCGAGGAAATTTTTCGAAACAGAAAACAAGGCATTCTTTGTGGTCTATCGTGAAGAAGAAGAAGCCAAAAAACCACATCACAAGCGTTTACTCGTAATAACCGTTCTTGGTCAAATGTTCGATCTTCATCCCGTCGCGTCTGCACAAGGGCATTTTCGCTTTGTTCTGGGAAGAAAATGGGTCTCCAGAGTTGATTTAGTTATTTTTGTACGTTTCGTAGACGCACAGACGACTTTACCCGTTGATTTTCCCTTTCTTGCCGACCATGAAGTCGGTGGTGGATGCCTCACGCGCTTTTTCTCCAAACAAGCACCTACAAACCTCGGTTTTCACAAGCAGGCGATGCCACAGCGTCTATAGGTTCCTCGAGAGGAGATCTGCATTTGTTTTTTGCGCGCATGTGGGTGTGTCGGTGGTTTTCGAAGTTCGCATGTCGTCGTATTGCTTGCAGTCACGAGCTTGAACAGCCGTCGAAGATGTTTCCTTCCCAATCCCTTCACTTCTTCTTTTCTCCTACCTCTCCACGCCGCCTTCCCTTCTCAAACATTTATGCATATCTTTGTATTCTCGTCTACTGCATACGAGGCTACCCGCTCTTCTTGACAGTTGAGCACCTGCCGAAGCTACCCGCTCTTCTTGACAGTTGAGCACCTGCCTCTTTTCCCCGCCTCTGCCTCTGAGTAGGAGCAGCCCGTCCGAAGTTCGCAAGCCACGTCATCTTCCTTTCTACTCTATACACACAGACATGTCCATATATACCGATATAGAGAGAGTGAAAGATGTACAGAGCGAGATGTAGACATACATAAGAGAGAGATATCTCCAGCTACATATAGAGAGGGGGGGGGAAGAGTCGTATAAAGGTATAGACATACGCGTATATGTATATATCTTTTTTGGTGGATCTGCGGTGATGCAGGTAGGTGCGTCAGTTGCAGTGCGACAGCGTTCGTTGCGTTATTCCACGAAGTAAAAGAAGCAGCAGCAGCAGCAGTAGCGAGTGTTGTTTTTCCGCTGTAGCTGTGCTGCAGCAGTAGAAGAGATATCTTCTTTAGTGTGCTTCTTCTTGCGTTGACGACTAGCTCCGAAGCAGCAGCCGGAAGAACTGACTGCATTGTCGGGGGAGGTGTCTGGTGCAGAACAGCAGAAGCCGCTTTTTCTTTTTGCTTAACGATTTCATTGCTGCTGCTGTTGGAAGAGTAGTCGTCCTTCTTTGTAACAGCTGGTCTTTCTACCTCACTCGCACCAAACCCACGCGAACATGCTGTCGCTGCGGTTGTTTCTTTGGTCAAGCGCAGCTGCTGCCGCGATGAATGACGACTGCTGCTGCATGTCCCCCTGAGCAGCCCCTTCGCTGCCTCTGGGAGGTTTTCGACGCCCTTGAAAAGGCGAAGGCAGGTGCTTTTTTCTGCACTGCTGCTTCTCGGCTGCGTTGATGCAACTGTCACGCAGCCTCGCTGCTGCTGCTGCTTTCCCGATTGCTGCTGCAGCTGTTTCAACTGCAGTTGCATGTGTTTCAGCTGCTGTTGCAGCTGTTTTTTCAACTGCTGCTGCAGCTGTTTTTTCAACTGGCAGCGCAGCTGATTCAGCTGCTACTGTTGGACTGCTGCTCGTCGCTTGTGAAGAGCTAGCAGTCGTGCTGTTGCTTCTTCTTAGGGGCTTGCTGGTGCTGGTTCTGGTGCTGCTGCTGGTTCTGCTGCTGCTGCTGCGCTATGGCGATGCTCCCGCATCAGCTGCGCAAAGTCGTCAAGGAGGTGGAGGCGCGATCGGCAGCAGCTGCAGCATCGCAGGCACCTCCTGCTGCTGCCTTCAATCTTCAGCAGCCTTCTTCAGGAATCCTTCAAGGATCAGAAACAGCAATCAGCGGGCTTGAGGCAGACCGCCTTCGACAGCTGCAGCGAGATCGTGCGCAGCTCGAGTTTCGCAAGCTACAGGTGACTGTCTTCTTGTCCGTCCTTCTCTGGCTCCCTACTGTTCTATATTCCTGCTGCTCTGGGTTGCTGCTTCCCTTGCCCCTCTTTCACATGGGCGATAAGTGTTCTTCTTCTTCTTCTTCCTGCTTTCGCCGATATGCTGCTGCTGCTGCTGTCTTTCAATGCTTCTTGCTTTGCTACATATGCTTCGTCTACTGCTGCGTCCTGCTCTGCTGCTGATGCTGCTGCTGTTACTGCGGTGACTGCTACTGCTGCTGCATGTGGGGTGCTGTTGCTGCGTCTGCTGCGGGGGCGAGAGAATATAACCTTCTTCCCTGCGTACGCCCGCATGTATCATAGATGAGGCTGTTAGCAAACGAAAACGGAAACAGTTGTTCAAATGTTTCTTATCTTCTTCTTCTGTTATGGATGCTGTCCCTTCTGCAGCCTCTGAGTCTATGCGCGCTGAAGCGGTCTTTTCCTCTCCTACGAAGAAGAAGATGTTTTCTTTACTACTGCTGCTGCTGTTGCTGTTGCTATTGCTGCTGCTGCTGCTACTACTGCAGGCAGAGGCAGGTTTGATTAGTCAGCAGACGGCGGTAGTTGCAGCTGCTGGACTCGAGTGGCTTTACGAGGACCCGGAGCGCAGCAGAGAAGCGCGTGAGAGACAGAGAGAAGCATATCTCTTGGGGAAGCCGATAGAAGCTCCACGTTGTGGTACAGCTGCTGCTGTTTCCCGCGCAGAGCAAGTTGCTGCAGCAGGTGTCCAACAGCAGCAGCAGCAGCACGGGGGTTCGGGCGTTTTTCTCAGCAGTGACGCTCTGCTGCGTGCCAGCGATGATACGCTGCGGAAGCTCCGTGAAGACCCGCTGCTGCTGATTAAACAGGCGGAGCTGGCGCAGCAGCAGAGCCGCCAGAGGCATCCGCTGTGGGAGCAGCAGCAGCAGCAGCGAGAGACAGTAGGTCGAAAAGCAGGCGCAGCAGTGCAGGAGTCGAAAAGCAAGAAGAAGAATAACAAGCAAAAGAAGAAGAAGAAGAAGAAACACCGCAGGAAACGAGCCGTGCGTCAAGAGGAGGATGTATCGACCACCACGAGAGACGCAGCTATCAGACAGACACACAGCAATAACAGAAGAAGAGCAAAGACACGCAGCAGCAGCAGCACCAGCAGCAGTCCTCCTGACAGCAGAAGCAGCAGCAGTCCGGACAGCAGAAGCAGCAGCAGTCTTGACAACAGGGGGCACATCAGAGACAGCAGAAGCAGCAGCAGATACAGCAGGAGGCACACCAGAGACGGCAGAAGAAGCAGCAGCAGCGACGGCAGAAGCAGCAGCAGCAGCAGAAACGGCAGGAGAAGCAGCAGCAAAGGCAGTAGGAGCTGTAGCAGAGACAGCAGAAGAAGGCGCAGCAGAGACAGCAGAAGAAGACGCGTTAGAAGATGGGCGAGTCCGAGTGAAAATCTGAGAAGTCGGGAAGGAGAACGACAAAGAAGAGGAGGAGAGAGGGGAGCAGTGAAAAGGGAAGAGCAGCAGCGAAGGGCTTTGATGTTGAAGAAAGAGCAAGAACAACAGGGAACGTCGTCTCGCGGAGTCAAAAGGGAGAGACCCAGCGTGACGTCCGCTGGCGGAAATGCTGCGTATACTACGCCTCGTGCCGAGTACTACGGTCGAAACGGGTGCGACGGAAGGCCTGCAGGCGGTTGGGGGAGACGAGACGCGGGAGACACCTGCGAGGCGCAAAGTGGAGAGAAAGAACAAAGACACAGAGATAATGCATCAGGGATTAGGGCTTCTCGTGCTGCGATCACCCCCACAGAGCAGCAGAGAGGAAACAGCAATCAACAACCTGGAGGTCGATATGTAGAACGGGGACGCTCCCGCAGCACGGGCGGCCGGAGAATGTTTGCAGAAGAAAACAACAGCAAGGGCGACAGAAAGACGCATGAAGATAATAGCAGCAGCAAGCGTGCCACGCGAGCGCATAGAAGAAGCAACAGCAGCAGCAGCAGGTCTCGGCAGAGCAGCGGGAGGTCTTCGGGCAGCAGCAGGAGGTTTTTTGACAGCAGCAGCAGGCAAGGTAAGGAGAGACGCCAGTGTGGGGTCGATAGGAGGAGAAGAGGTTCAGGCAGCAGCAGTGAGAAGAATCATATTGGAAGGTGGACGAGGATCGATCAACGTCGTTATCATGATGTGAAGAGCGAACCCGAAGGCAGACAACAGTCATGGAGACAGCAGGATGAGCAACTGAAGGCATGTAAGAAGGCAGAACAGTGGGGTCAACAGCGCGGCTCCCCACGAGACGGTGAGGTTTCTCGAGACGAGTCTGGGGAAGCAGCAACAGCAGCAGCAGTGGGGTCACCAGGGCATACAGCAACAACAGCAGCAGCAGCAGGGCTGACGATGATGAGGCGGCGTCATCGACGGGAGCGACGCAGGTCTGCAGGAAGCAGCAGAGAGAGAAGCAGGAGCAGCAGCACAGATGGGAAAGGCAAAAGAAGCAGCAGCAGCAGCAGCAGCAGAAAAAGAAGAAAAGAGAGCACTTTTAGTAGAGCAGAGATGAGGCAGCTGCATCTTCCAGGGGAAGATCCCGAGGACGCTGAAACGCCTCAACTGTTGTCCACTGGAGAGCAGCAGCCACTAACAGACGTCACAACACAGCCAGCAGCAGTAGCAGGCACAGTAAAAGTACAAAGGAGATTCAACGGCGCATCGTCAGAGGAGGGAGCAGGAGCAGAACGATGGGAAAGAAGAGAAGCAGGAGGAAGAGAAGGAGAAGCAGAAGGAACAGGAAGAGCAGGGGTTGGCGGTATGTTGCGTCAGATAAAGAGGGAACCATGTGAGACTTCAGGAAGCTCTGCTGCTGTGGAGTCGCGCGGCCGAGTGAAGCAAGAGAGCAGTGAGGATTCTGCCGCTGGGACAGCCAGTGAGCAGCAGCGGAAGAAGGTCTATGGTCCAACCCCTCGTCCTCCAGTTGCTGCAGGAGAGCAGGTGCTGGGAGCGCCGCAAGGAGAAGGCGCTTCTTTTGGTGTTCGAGAAGACTTGCTGCCACCTCCTGCTATTCAACAACGCGCCAAGAAGCTCCAAGAGCAACGCGAAGCGAGAGAACAAGCGTGCGTTTCCTCGTTTCAATACATCAGCGACTCAGACTTGCGCGTCTGGCAGCAGCTATTTCATCGTTGTCTATGGCCTTGTGGCATTGTCTCTGCTGCATTTTGCATGCACGCATATATCCATGCTCGCCTGCGCCTCGGTATCTACGTCTAGCAAGTGAAGCGAGAGAGACGCTTATATGCTGCTGCGTCTTTATACACTTCAAGGCTGCTGTATTGTGAGTTTACCTGCATGTTGGCCTATATGTAGACGTGCGAAACATACGTATGTGTCATAGGTCTGCATGTATCTGTATGGGATATATTATATATATATAATATAGATATATAGATAGATATATAGATAGATATATAGATAGATAGATAGATATGTATATGAGTGCGTATATGTATCTATGTGTCTGTATTGTTGATAGGTGTGTTTGGATATGTGCTTGCACTGATTTGTGTTTGAGGAAAGATATGATTTTACAGGTGGATTTAGGCAGGTAGGTGGATATGTTTGCTGGGGAGTCTGCGTCTTCCGCGTGCTTCTTGGGCGTGGACTGGGAGAGTGTGGGCTCACGACGAGAAAAAAGCAGCGCAGGCACCGAACAGCAGAAGAGTTAATTTCACAGAGACTTTCTTGTAGAGAAGTCAGCGCTAAGCAGAACCACAAAATCCGCGCCAGTTGCTGTAAACCTTCTCGTCTGCTTGAAGTGGTGCAGGAGCATGTCCTAGTTTCTCGTAGCTTCGACGTCTTAGCATGCTTTTCCTGCTCTTGTTGCTTCGGCTCCTACGGTTGCTGCTGCTGCTGCTGTTGCTGTTGCTGCTGCTGCTGCTGTTCCTGGTCCTGTTGTTCCGGCTGCTGCTGTTCCAGCTGCTACGTGTAATTCTGTAGCCTTGCGTGTACATGCTCTGCTGCCAACTGTTTGATGACGTGGCTGCGAGCTAGAGTAAAAGTTTGAAGTAATATCAATGAAAGTCCTTCTAGTAGTGTTGGTAGTTCTGTCTGTCAGAGAAGTGCGCCCGCGGCAGCAGCTATCTGCTGCAGCAGCTATGTACTCATGTATGTGGATGTATTCTTCCCGTCTTGGACTTTGCTTCTTTTTATTGCTTCCAGGGTTGTGGCGGCTCGCAATGCAGCAATCGATCAGGCGGTGCGCGAGCAGCAGGAACACCAACGGCGACAGCAGCAGGCGCAGGAAGGCACGACGAGTAATACCAACAAGAAGGAGCTGGAAGAGAAGTTGCTGTTACTTCAAAAAGAAGGGCAACGGTGAGCCAGTGACACTGCGCTGCGATCGTCTCTCTCTCTGAGTCAACTGACGCATGCTTGTAGAATGCCTCATCCGCGACATCCACTTTGACACAGTTCTGTATCTTCGTTCTCTTCACGGGTATCTCCAGTTCTTCCTCTGCTCTACATGTGCATGGAACTATGACTAAGCATAACCAAGTGTACCCGTCTGGAATGAAAAGACAGGCGTGAGAAAAAGACAGGCGTGAGAAGAAAACAGGGGAGAGAAGAAGACAGGCATGAGAAGACAGGGGTGAGAAAACAGGAGTGAGAAAACAGGAGTGGGAAGACAGGCGTGAGAAATCAGGGGTGAGAAAACAGGGGTGAGAAAACAAGTGTGAGAAGACAGGGGTGAGAAGACAGAGGCGAGAGAGCAGTAGTCTGTACTCTGTTACTTCTTCTGAGGGTCTCAGAATTTTCTTGCTCTCATGGAAAGAGCTGCAGTTACGCGTGGGTACAAAGAGGAGGCGATGCACATTTCGTTGCATGTTGTTCTTCGCATCTCTCGCATTCTGTAAATGGGGTTGTCGGTTATATCGTTCACACGCATGTTTCCCGGGTGCAGACGTCCTGTGGACTGCGATCCAGAGATGAAGCCTGCCTTGGAAATATACAGAACAAGCATCATCTTCTTCTATAAGTATGACAGTGGGAGCAAACATCTCGATCTGTGACGACGCGCTATATTTTCTCTGGAAGGACTGTCTCATCAAGTAGTGCACGCTGAGAAGTGTTTTGTATGGCCTTACGGGCCACACAGACTTGACAAACCCATTTGTTGACTGCGATAAGTGGGGTCTACTACTGTTGCTGCCGGTGTTAGCAGTGCTCTGCTGATGTGTTACTGGTGCTACTGGCGGTGCTCTTGCGTGTCTGCTGCAGCTGGTCTCAACGCGCGTAGTTGTGTGGGGCCTGATGGCTCTGATGCTGCTGCTGCTGCTGCTGTTGCTGGCTGTGGCAGTGGTAGTAGTGCTGGAGCTGATGGGGGGCATGCTAACTACTGCTCGTCCTGACGCCAGTAGTAGGGCTGCGGCTGCTTCTTCTGCTGTTGCTGGTTTTGAAGCGAGTTTTAGTGCCAGGACATCTGACGCTGAACCCCAGGCAATAGTGTTAGAGCTGCGTCTGCTCTGTGTATGATGGCCGTTGTTGGAAGTGATGTTGCTGTTGTACTGCTGCTTGTGTCGTTGGCCTTTCCGCCGCTGATCTGGTCTTGCTGCTGCAGACACGAGGAAGAGAAGGCGCGTCGGCGAGAACTGCTGGAAGCGAAAGAGAAGTTCCAGGAACAACTGGAAGAACAGTGGAGGGTGAAACACGAGGTAACTCTCTTTTTTCACCCGCAGTACTCTGGCTGAGAGCATACAGATAGCATCAATGTATGTCGTAGTTTCCGCGAAATAGAGAGATATAGCATGTGTCCCACTGTGAAGTTCTCCGCCCCTGGATGTGTTTGCAGACTCGCGTTCTACTGAGGTGATTAACTCTTGCACGTTTCAACGTGTCTCGCGGAGGTGGATGTAACACGACGTCCTTTATTTTTGCTGTGATGACTGCGCAGGGGACGGGACTGCTCCAGACGGTGCAGCAACAGGCACTCCTTGCAGAAGGTGCTTCTGTCGAAGATTTCATTAACCGAAGAAGAGCACGCCGACTGAAAGCATTAGGAGAGGAACACGAGCTCCTCGCCACTCGCGCAGAACAGCGGTTTTGAATATCCATCCCGCTGGAACAACTCAGTGGGTGCAGCTGCGGCAAACTCCTGCGACGCTGGTCCCCTTGCTGCCTCCACTGCATCTACAACGTGAGTGTATTCTGTCGGGATTACTGTTGCACAGAGTATTATTGCTCTTGGTTGGCGTCCCGCCGTTAGATTGAGCTGTTGTGAAGGAAACAGTTGATTATGCTGGCGCGCATGTGTGGCCACGTCCAGCGGGTCTGATTAAGTTATGCTCCTTGAGATATTTGGGTGACTGCATTCCAGCCAAAGAATCATTGCCTGATAGAGTCGGCTAGAAAAGCACGTCATCAAACGCAATGAATCTCTGCTTACCTGACGCATGTGGAAGGCTGTAAACGAAGTACACAGCAGCAACTGGTTTTGCTCGGCACAGGAGATATAAGCACTTTATGTCGGTGCAGCCGGTATTCGCGCGTGGACAGCGTTGCACCGAGCGCATTACCAGCTGCAAGTTTAGGACGTGTTTGCTCTGTTTTACGCACTTCACTGTGCACAGTTGTTCCTAGGAAAATGACCTGCGGAAAGAGCCAACGGTTCACCTTTACAAGTTTCTTGTATGCATACGTGTCTACACTCGCGTACATCCTGACACAAGCGGTTCCCCGACGACTTGTTTGCGGAGGCGTGGCCCGCTGGACTTTTCCGAAGCTGGGTACAGAGTCGGAGTTTTTTCCTCCGTTACTGATGAACGCATGCCTGTTCTGCGAGAGATATTCTTTTTGTCTCAAGTGTGGTAGCTTTCCCTCACAGAATAGTCGTTGCAAGAGCATTCGTCTTTGACTGCGCATGCAAACGCCGATACGAATCACTTCCTGTGTGTATATAACCTAGAGCCTCCCAAAAGATGTCTGTGGCAATGAAGAGGCCTGCTTTTCGGTACAGGCATCCGGCACCTGGTACGCTTCTTCGATATGTTCAGAGGTTGGAAGGTAAAATCGTCACGCAGTATGCGAGAAGCACTGCAGAACAGTGCATAAACTTCGCTTGACGGCAGCCGTCGACGTGGAAAAAAGGAAGTTGCTCGTGACTACATTATGTACGCATGGTCAGGCAAATTGGCGTGATTCCTCCACTGACAGGAGTTTTTCACGGAATCTATGAAACAAGTGTTTACACCAGCAGAAACGGAGGATGTGCAAGGATAATCGCCTTGACGCATGTCTCACGGCAAATACTATCGCCGACCATTGACTTGCATGCGTATATGACGGACCCACCAGAGGACAGCAGCTATCTTGCACAGCAGTAAAGATTGCACATACCTGCGCGGTGAGGTGCAGACGTGTGGAGTATATAAACACCTGTATACACATACAGATGGTAGATACAACAACGATCTCACTTCTTTTGTTTAGAAAGTCGCTAGGGACATCGACAACTCGGGGAGTCGCCAGCGCAGGAGTAGATATTTCGCTTCTATACGTGGAGGGGCAGGCGCAGAGAGCGGAGCGCCAAAGCTGTACAGCTTGCGTGCATGCCTGCTTTACTACTTCTCACCTACGGCCGTGTAGAGCGATGCATACACGTACGTATGTGTTGTTACGATTAGCACTTTGCTCACGACCGTCACAACCTCTCATTTACAAGCAGGTACAGCCAGGACAAACCAGCTCACATTAGGGTTTCAAGCTCTGCACACACCGCCGTCCGTGTAGTTATGCAGTGTGTCTGTCTGTCTCTCTCTGTCTGTCTGTCTGTGCATACGCACATATATATGTATATATGTCATATTGTGCGGGGAGTGATGTATATATATATGTATATATTAAAAAGTGGGAACGCTTGTATACCCACCTAGAGGCAAGATCGGAAGGCAATTACACCGGCAAACGGAAGAAAGCTTTTTCTATAAGTTGTCAATGCCACCTGCAAGTAAGGCTGTCAGATTAGGAACAGCAGCATGCGGGATGGAGAGAGGACACTTACATTTGTGGGTTTCTACGGTCCTTCCGCATCCGACAGTGAAAACGGTTGAATTTCACCGGAGCAGGCGGAACATATTTTAAGTGCGGCCTGCTGCATGCTCTTAAGTTGTTGAACAGGTCGATTGGCCCTTGCACATATTGTCAGTACGGATGCACACATATACAGTAGTGCATGTGTCGAAAATGTATACTCCCACATACAATTGTACAAGAAGTCAACTGAAAGCCTCCTACGAGCATTGCATGAGATCTCTAATACCTCTGCAGCGAATTATACGAGGTCGAAATACAACTGGACGTATTCACATTCGTCTTGCGAGGAGGGGTACGTTCGCTATAGACATCTATACGAATACGTAAAGATATATCACAACAGTTGACCAAGCTAATGTCCAAAACATGTTGCAGGAACTTGAAACCTCCTATTGTCAGCCAGTGAGTGACTGGGTAATCGCGGACAAACTGTACATCCGACAGACCTTATATCAATTGCTTTTCACTCCACGGATACACATATTGATATATGTATATTTATGTGTATAAGCGTACTTGCTGAGTAAACTAATCACGAGATTTTGTGCAGCCCTGCGGCAGATCCTGTGTCGGGGGGAGACGTTCACGATCGTGCTGAACAATCGACCCTCTTCGGCCCTCCTCACGCGCACCAGAGGCTCTTTGAAGTATGTACATACCGCATTGCACAGATCATCTAGAGGAAACCGAAAAAGAGGAGGCCACCAGGCGGAGAACTCGTTGTGTACAAAGTATCTCAATTATTCGTTCTTGTTGGAATTATGCTTGCAATAACGATAATCGTTTGCTTAGGAGAATCCGTCGCTACTTTCGATGCACACTGAACTCCCCGTTGGTACCTCAATGAGAGCAGACCTCCGACAGCTCCATTTACAGAGTAAACGAAACGAATCAGTGCGGCTTGTGTCGATTCAAAATAGCTTCTCGGCGTGCAAATGGGAAGAGCGATGACGTATAATATTCAAGCCGTCTGATTTTCTACAAGTGTAAAAAGGATCTACACGGCGCATCGAGCGACAACTGTGTCATAAAGTTGGCAGGGCGGTTACCAGGGAGTATTACAGTGGCCTCGTGTTGCACAATGCCATTTCATCCGCTATCACGCGTAACGCGCCGTGGCATGGGCCGAGGCATTTTACTATCTGTAAAAGATTTAACGTGCTTGCAGCCACAGACAAAGAGCACCACCAGCGGTGGCATCGGGGACTGCTGCAACAGCCCACACCAGAGGGAAAGTAACGTGGCAACATGTGGAGAAAGTTATCATACATATTACTACGAGAAGAGAAAGGCACCGGTGGGTGCCCACGAAAATGCAAAGTACGTCTTTATTGTTTCATAAGTGAGTCTACAACGATTTGTATGAGTTGATATAGTTGTAGTAGCATTGTGCTAATATACATTCTGAAAGACGACAACTGAATGCGTTCCTGTCCCTTCGAGACGTTCCTCCAAAAGATGATATGATCATGAAGCAGCCTATTACTTCGTCGAGTTGTGTGGCATAGCACGTTGACGGTTGAATGACTGCCGCCTCCCGGTTGAAACGGCAACCGACACACTGGACTCTTCCACAAAAACAGACCGTGTAAACCTTATTGTTCTGACAAAGTAAATTTGGTGGAAAAAACAACGACTTCCCTGTTCATCGATGTGGCAGAGTGCTACGGCTGTGGCTGATCACGCGTCCAATGAACTTCGCTTCATGGACCGTAATGGTTCAGCGTCAAAAGAGATGCGTTAGCAGAAAATGTTGCGTCTCACGCACAGGCTTCAGAAGCACATGAAATGACGAATTTAGGCGCTGCCTACTACCCACAAAATCTATACAACGCTGCGTAATAGCAAGCCGTTTGTAGGCCCTCCAAGCTATCCTTTGGCCCACTTGAACACGAAGCCGGCAAGCGATCTGTCACTGAATGTTCCACGGTACCAGTGTGTGGTGCAGCATATAATGAACCATACAAGGTGTGGATACACAGACGCTTGCCGCTTCCGAACAGCGGCCCATGCAGCTATCACCGACTGTAACAGGTCCACCCCTTCCAGCACCACTCCAACTTGTATAACAGCGAGAAGGAGGGACGTCAGCAAGCGCTTCGAAATTCGACGGCATGTTTCGTATGCTGGTGATGTTTGAACATTGCGTGCTCGTGGATCTGACGCGCCTCTGCTGCCGCAACAGATTGAACAGAGACGCTCATATGAACCAGTGAGGGAGCGGCGTGGGCCTCTAGCTTGCTTACACGCGTTCGTGCTCCCTCTGGTGTGGATCTGGCGCGCCTCTGCTGCCGCAACAGAATGAACAGAGACGCGCCTATGAACCAGCGAGGGAGCGGTGTTGGCCTCTTTCTGTAGTCAGTTGTAGCTTGCTGGCACGCGTTCGTGCTGCCTCGGGCAGGAACGGCGGTGCACACGGCAGCTCGCACGGCGCCCGTAGCTTCGGCTCTAATGGAGAAAGTAGCTCGCTGGGTGTCGCTAATGGGTGCGATTCGCGAGGAGCTGGCGTTTCCTCTCTCCCGCCGACGACTGTTTACAGGCTCTTTCGACTTCGGCCGAATGCGTCTGCTCAGGCGGACGAGCTCCCGCTGCGACCAACTTAATGGAGCTATGCGTACTCAGAGTATTTTAAGAAGTATTTTAACGTCTCACATTGAGGCAGAATGGGTGTCCTCGATAGGTCGAAGGAAATGTTTACGACCCACCTATCTAAAAATCGCCTGGAGACGCGCTTTGCCGCCGAAGGGACATTTGATGGCAGCACGCTGAGAAACCGCGACTGCGAAAAGCGTTGTGTAGGGGTCACATGGTAACATTGTATAAGGGAGTCTTCGGTTGTTTCACAACGTTGCATAATCCCTGGTGTTGATACCTCCCTTAAGCTCTGCAGCTTATGCCCCCTGCCTGCTTTTCAACGCTACAACGTGGTGGAGCTTTTATTGTGTGTAGACAACTTTGTGTGGCTCATGTAATGTAGACAATCTGATGACATTCTGAACTGTTCACAACTGCAACAGTACAGTATGGGTGCACAAA
Source organism: Onychomys arenicola (assembly GCA_949786405.1). Taxonomy (NCBI): domain Eukaryota; kingdom Metazoa; phylum Chordata; class Mammalia; order Rodentia; family Cricetidae; genus Onychomys; species Onychomys arenicola. The sequence goes on from CATKUM010000390.1 coordinate 22,492, forward strand.
AGAAGCAACAGCCCAGGAGTCGACTGCTTTTCTTGTAGAAAGGATTATCGGGGTCCTTAAACATTGGAACAGATTGTACTCCATGAGCCTGGGCAGCAATGCGTCCAAAACACTACGGCTGCTTTCGCAGCAGACATGAAACAAGGCACCAGCTTTATAGAGGCTTCTACACTTTATTATGGAGTTTGCTCACAGTCTTCCTTTCTGGGTCATGTCTGGAGGATCAGAACATTAATGGTCGCAATCACTCACCTGCAAGCTTTGCCGCCGCTGCTGAAGCACTAATCCATCCTTGCAGCTTCAACGGCGTTCCTGACTACAGCATTACGGGTCACACACTCAACACCGTGAGCGCCTCCGACTCCGGCAGAAGCGAAAGGCCGCACGTTGCGCCTTTTTCTACATTACAAGCTGCACGTGCTGTCCCTATGCCTATTAAGCTGCATCGATCGACTACAACGGTTTCCAAGTCTGAAGACCGCGAAAACCACAAAGGAATCAAAATCGAGAGCGGAGCTGACGCAGCAGAGGGTCAACAAGTGTCGTTGTCACAGGTAACCAAGTTGAGCTGCTTCATTTATACGCTGTCGCTATCATAACTTTACATGTGTACTTCACAGATAAGTGTCTTTGCACAAACAACGCACTAGCCGCTCCTTCGTGAAGTCTGTACCGCGCGTGCATGGTATCTCTACTGTGACACCATTTTGAAAAGTAATTCTAGCACGCCGAGGTCCTCTCACACGAAGGTGTCTCCAGATTTGACGTGACCTGCACATGCCCATAGCTAGCGTAGTGAAATCTCGTATGCGTGCCATTCCCCACGAACATTCCTGCGGCGGCAAACAGAGCTCAACCTTCTATGTTGTCTGCGCGTGGGTCCACCTCGAGCACAGTGAACTGCTACCCACCAGCAGTTTTCGTAGGAAGCTGCCACTCGTCTGGATACACACTACTGCCATAAGGCTTACGGCTGTACACGTTCGGAAGTGCATTCATTTGTTCTCTCATACGAACTGGGTTCTACGTATGTGTGAGCTAACTGCTACACTTTTATTTAAACATGAATGTCCTCATGGTCAAAGCTACACCGGCGTATATACAGGTAAGCAAGGAGTGATATCAAATTGCTAAATGTGCGCCATTACTGCTCATGTGAAGCACGAGGCGTGTCAGAGCAGCCAGCTGTAATGGCGGGAATAGAGGTTGAATGCAAAGATGATACTCACAGCCAACTTCGGCAGGAGGAACAGCTAGTGAGCGTGAAGTTGTTGCCAGGACGAGCCAATGAACCAGAGGAGAGTCCACGAGAGACCACTACGTGAGAGAGAAATCCTTCCAAGTGTGCCTGGGAGCAATTGCAAGGCAAGAGGACATTTGTTCACGGTTGCAGGTGGCGTTGACGCATTCCTTATACATGCACTTTTTCATCGGTGAGATGATGGCACACCTCCACCCTAGTCCGCTTCTACATACAAGTGCTTTTCGCAACGTATATACATATACATATAATATACATACATATATGTACATCTTTTTCTATTTATTGGGGTCATACACATGCGAATTTACAGACTTCTCGCCCCTGTGACTTCGTATGCCTATGTGATTCTGTTGTCCATTTTCCCAAAAAATTTAGAATTTCATTTATATAATTAGAGCTTACGTAGGCCCAAAGACCAGATGACATACCTACAACTAAAGCAAGGAAAACAGTCACGCATGAACTGGCGTGGACGTGCTCACTTCTTATCTGTCCTTTGTGATGAATCTTCGCTGGGACTGGCCTTTTCAGAATGGTTACAAATATCGAGTTCATTATATTAGCGATACGGCGAGGACTGCCGGAGACGCGTATTCTTCCTCTGCAGAGAGTCATATTGGCACAGCTCTGAACATCACACCAGTTCTGCCAGCTTCTCGAACGAAGAAGGCCCTAGTAGAGCAGTCACTCAGTTCCTCCTTGGCGAGGGCACAGAGGATTACTGCTCCCGCAGACGACCACAATGCTCTACAAGCAGTCAGAGAAACCTGCGATAACTGTGAGAATACGGCATCAGCACTGGAGAGCAATTGCATATCTGCGGGAGTTGATGACGGTTTGCAACACGACGATGACGAATCTTTCGTGCTCAGCAGGGACCGCGCATCCTTTGTTGCCACACGTGGTTCTGACAGCCATAAAACCAAAGAGCACAAATGGACCCAACATCAGGTGGCACAGTACGCCTCAACACGTGCGCCTGACCCACCCGAGCAGGGGGCTGACAATGCCAACGTTGACGGCAAAACCCGACTCCATGAACAAGGACAGGAAAATATACAAGACGACAGAGCTGCTGCTGCTGCTTCTGTACGTGTAAAATTTTCCTCTGCTTCGGTTCTCGCTGGAAAAAAAGAAGTTGTGAATCCTGCCTGGATAGACATTCCTTCTGATACTGGAGAGCCGTCGGGTGCTCAAGGTGGCGACTCTGGCACCACACTTGTACCTGAACGTGGTGCCAGTGCTCGTCGCTCCCGGCGTGGCCATAGAGTCCTTCCGCGGCGTCCTCGTGCGAAGCAACGTGGGAGGGCAGAACCCAAACTTGTCGGTAGTGATTCTTCAGCGTCGGGGTCTCCGTTTGATGGTACGACAACCTCCACAGAGGCCTCTCCAACAGCGACCGGAACAGCTTTCGCACCTCCATCGACGAAGCACACACATGAACAAAACAGTTCTGTGCAGCCACAGGAAGAAGGCGTGACAGTCCCTGCATCTGATCCAACAGCAGTATTGGGTGCAGAAGGGGAAGGGCTACGAGCAAACGGGAGCTCTTCTGAGAAGGCAGAAGCTGGTGCAGACCACCTTAGCGGGAATTTCGGCACCGGCAACGCAAGCAAGCTGGGTTCGGGTGCTGCTCCCTTCTCCGAAGACTCATTGGCTTCTGGAGGCAGCAACAGTGAAGGTGGGACTACGACAGATGCAGCAGTTTCCGCAGGTGCTCTCACTGGCCGCTTGAGAAACAAATCGGAAGAGTCCCTCACCACGAGGGAGGACACCGTAGAAAGTTCGACGGAGTCGGACCTATCTACTCTAGGCTCGCGCTTCACCGGTGAGAAAATAGAGACACAAGCACTCCACCTAGCGAATCAAGTTTCCGTAGAGATCCATCTTGTACTTTCACATTTGCGTTATGGGCGGGGACCTACAAACATGTCGGCTGTGCACGCTGAAGAAGGCCATACACAGAATGTAATCGCCTAAGTTTTCTATGTACAGCAGTACCACCTTGTCTTCATGCACGTCAGCATGGTGGACGACATAAACGGACAATTGTTAGCAGCGTCTGTCTCAGCGACTTTGAGGCCACGCATACATCGTGCAACTGCGCTGGGCGCGGATATGCGTACGGGATATGCGTCAGACTGCCCACGTTGTGTTCATCAGCACATGCGTCGGGGGTCAGTAGGTTCGAAACTAGGCTTGCAGACACACGTTTAAAAAATGTCGAGACCATGTCGATATTATATTTCCGCTCTCCCTGCATGTGCTAACACACGGAAATCATAAACAGATTTATACGCGCGTAGCCAGAGGCATCTGCTCATCAGGCAGTCTTCACACAATTTCGTACTTCTCGTCGCGAGTTCTAATCAGTAGGAGAAGTTTTAGGGTGGAATGTCGTATCCTATCTCTCCTCCATGTATTGCAACCGTCTGCGGCGACCTGTACAGATGACAGCGCACGCGGAAAGGAAGAAACACCCGGAAATGCTGCGAAGCCTGAAGACGGCGGAGGGAAGCGAGAACAGAAACGAAAGGAGAACACAGGGATTGATCTTGTAAACATCTACAAAAAGGCTACCACTACCACTCCAGCAACGAGTGAGATTTTCTTCCCCTCAGACGCAGAGGGTGCTTGCGTGGAAAATCTGCTATTCTGTTAGTCAGCCTCTTTCTATAATATTCTGCACTTGCAAGTTGGCAATGCACGAACGCACAGTTGTAAATTCTGACCCACATACACTGAGCCCAGGAAGCCGATTTTCTCACAGGAAGCCAGTTTTTTTACAGGAAGCATTGCACTTGCAGCATTTAATAACATATAGACGATGTCGGCGTAGCTTCACCTTGCTTCTTCAGCTGATGAGCTGTAACAAGTGCATTCCGTAGTTTAGTAGAGAAAAGGTTGCTTTTTTATATGCGCCTCGTTTACTAGCCGCCCGCGCGATGCAATCGTGACCGATCTGCTGTACTTTTCCCCTAGTGTTGAACCTTATTATGCTTTGTCTCACAGAACGGCTGAACACAGCCTGACCTATGCGCAGCCGCCTAGGCTCACGCGACGGCCGGGTGTCGAAACTTAACTCTTTTTGCCTTGACGTAGTCCGAGGAGGAGAGCATACGTTGACTAGCCCAGACATACCTAACTCATACGTAACGACCACTTGCTCCTTCATTTCTTCATTCTATCCTGCGTACGGGCGAATGTAACAATGCGCGAGTCAAGTCTGTAGGTCGTGTTCGTGACAAGGAAAACCCAATAGTAGAACTCGCGGCTCTTCCAACATCCTGTTGACGTTGGTATTGTTATGTTTTCTTGCGTCTGCCTCGGAAGCCTTCCCCCTGGTCGCATGGCCGTTTGCGGGAGCCCTGCGCAGCCTCGAGACAATCTGCTTTGCCTTTGTCTCGGTCAACTCACACACGCAGTATCCGCACAGATTTGTCCAAGCTAATGCTCTGCGTTTTGTTTCATCCATGCCATTGGATTCTGGTATATGAAGGCAGCACCGATCGCTACAGTGAGGCCCGGTTCTAGTGCACGTTATTAATGTCTTTCCATCAATCTCGTACCTGCCTGCCTATCATTTGAGAATGCATATGTGTGCGCCTTTGTATATATGAACCTGCTGCATCAGCATTCTTATACCATGCTTCATTTTTTCAGTGTCGCGTTGTTTGTGTGCACAACCCGAGCGTACATGCCCGCAGATTCAAAAAAATATCCTTGTTATGACCGAGGATACAGCCACGCTGTAAACTGGTACAAAAGGCGCTGTCGCTGCTACAGCCGACCAGTCTACGTCACACACTACTATTTCAACTGACAAAATTTGCTTTGTCATACTTATTGTCTGGGTGAGCCTACTATCTGAAGGTATTCAAGTTGTTCTTCTCACTCCCTAAACACCGTATCGGTTCAACATGTCCGTCTCCAACGTGTCTTTCGATCATGGGCAGATTACCTTGGCGCGGGCTACGACCCGGTGAAGGGCAACCCAGCAGGCGATCCAGTGCTAATGGGTGATCCGGGCCTTCGTGCGCCAGTCATTCGTCTCCAGTATGAACAGACAGCTGAGGGCATCTCGAACGACCTGACAACGTTGCAGCCGCTAAATGGATATGTGAGGCCGTACATTGCCTGCCGACAGAGCGAAGCCGTAACGGAGATCCAGAGCCTTCGCGACTACCAGAAGGAGCTAGCAGTTGACGCTGCGTTACAAGGCGGAGATTTTCTAGGGGCGAACAGCTTTTCTGCGTCAGCAGGCTACAAGGAGTTGGCCAAGGAAATCGCTTCGAAGTCGAAAAAAACTTACATGCTAAAGAGATATTGCATACGTTTCGAAGCGGGTCTGGCACAGTCTTCAAATGTGGAGTGGTTGGTCGTCACACAAGTCTTCACAACACGAGGCTCGTCATTTAACACATAGTAAATATTGTTCGTACCACACAAACACGTAGGCTGGTGGTGTGCGCGCAGGTAGGAATATAACTGTCTTGAAGGCGAATAAGGTCACCTTTGGTCAGTGCTCCCCGTTTCCACTGTTTCACAGACACATTGTCGGTCTGTAAAAGAGCGTGTAAACTGCTTTTTCTACGGGACGCATCTTAACATGTACACGACTGCGATACGCGTAAAGTGAACGAGGTAGGGCTCGCCTCTTCATGCAGAAGAGGTCTAACGTGCACAGAACGGAAAGCTCTACTCCTGAAAACACGGAAATGGATCACCTTGTAGAAGCACTTGTGTCGACGTATGTGTTTCTGTACCCCAGGACCGTCACTTCGGCGTTCGCTGCTGCCGTCAAAGAGCTCCCCTCCGAGTTTGATGGCAAGCACCCTAAATGCGCATGCACCCCTGATCAGTGGCGTCAAGATCACAAGGTGGATATCTGCCAGTCAACCAATATCCCTCTGTGGATCAGTTTTATTGAGCAGTTTGGCACCCATTACGTCGTACATCTTTTTGCCGGTAGGCACACGGATGAAAGTACGTTGTACAAGAACATCCGCGCATGGCACATGGGTTGTTAGTGGATTGGCCACGGCGCATGTACTCGTACAGAGTCTAAACGTACGCTAGGAGGTACTCAGAGAGACGGAATGACGAATGCATGTGCTGTTTTCGGTAGTATGCATGATACTGACTACATTTCCTCTGCCTGCATATGTTTTTCTCTTCCTGCAAATGCTATGTCTTCAACCCCTGAGGTGACACGAGTTTCCTCAGTAGTATCTTTGCGAATGAGAATCCGACTGCAAACTACGTTTGTGTCATGTTGACATAAGGGTAGCGCATACACTCGGCTGGGGCTCTTCGCTGATGCCCAGTTTGCCAACTTGTTTATATACGTCCAGTGATGTATGCGCCCGTGCGTGCGCTGTGTTCAATCGTGATATTCATTTAGTATTTGCGCGTACACGTACATGCAAGCCTTTTCCTTCCTTCTTCCATCTGGCGTAGAAGCTTTGTCCTTACGATGCTATCTGATTCGTGCTGTGATGCCCATAACTCTGGCGGTCTGCTATTGACATGGTCTTTTTAAGGAGGTAAAATGACTTATAAAGTGAGCATGAGCGCTGCGGATGCAAAGAAAGCGAAGAAGAAGGGCATCAACATTGAAGCGCAGCTCAAATTACAGCTAGGCATGACCACGGCCGGTGGCTCGACAAAGAACAAGGTCGAAAGCGAATCGACGTCCCACAAATCCGAGCTGAAGATTGACACAGAAGTACTCGTTATCGGAGGGCGGCCTCCAGTAGACTTGAGCGACCCCAACGCTCTAGCCGCTTGGGTGGAAACTGTAGACAGCCTTCCCATGCCTGTAAGCCCTTTGTAGACGCAGATGTCTGCCAAATTTGCCCTGAGATGTATATACGAGCACGCGTCATCACACCCCGACGAAATTTGGTGTGACCAATACGGTCAACCCGACCAAAAGTATCTTCGGTACTGTAGTGTGACAATACAGGATCTCCTCTGTACGCAATTGCAGGTAACCGACACTACCCAAGTTATACGTTCTGGCTACAAATTTTTGACCAATCAACGAAAAAATTCAATAGTGTCGTGAATAATTCATACGTCTGCTAAGAAAGTTATTCTTCCCACACAAGCATACATATGCAAACCCACGACTAGCAGGTAAGATTCATCTGCTATCTGCGCGCAGAATGTCTACTCAATGACACACAGAAGCATACTAGTACACGCTGCTTGCTTCCGCGGATAAACTAAGTACGAGCTCGCTCTCTGCCTAATATGAGGTTTTCGCTGGCTCGTCGACTACGTATGGCTCCCCGCAGAACGTAACAGCCTGTTTCGGGTCTCCTGTGTCCCTTTTAGCCGCGCTCCGCACGTGCACTTGCTTGACCGACATGCTCTCTCCTATCTTCATATGCGCATTCCTTATCAGCTACGTACGTGCGCACACGGGCAAGTCTCTCTCGGCAACAGTTTTTTTCCAGCGGTAGCCTGCAGGTTACAAGCCTTCCTCGCTTACTTGCAGATACGTTTTCGTCTACCTTTGTCCTTTCTTTGACAGGCCGCTGCCGCTCGCTGGAGGTAGTGGACGAATACACAAATTCTAGTCTCCCTTGTCAAATACATATCTACATGGAAGGAGATAGGTAGACAGGTATATATGCGTATACGGGCAAAATCAACACACGCCTGCTTTCTTCTACATGCATACTGGTCTATCACGCCTACTTTCTCCTGCCCTGAACGATCATGTAAGACGGTACCTGTACGCGTTGAACCATATGTGCACGGTTATGTCAGCATGCCTGTAGCTGGACTGAGACTTATGAACTCTGTGCTTCTGTGGCTGATGGGCTACTTGTGGGACTGACGCGCTGCGCAGGTGAAGATGGAGGTTCAGTCGCTGCAACATTTGCTGCCTGCCGAGAAGCAGGATGCTTTTCTCGAATCTGCTGCCTACTACGGGAAAGTTGTTGGCATGTCTCTGCAGGATTTGAACCTATTAACGGGAGAAGTGAAAACGCTAACCGAAATGGTACAAGTTCAAATGATGTGCGAACAGCAAAGCTTTGTCGCAGACCTAATAATCTGCGGACTCGCAGTTGAGAGAGAGGAAGAGACACATGGGTAGTTTCCTTGCCTCGGAGAACAGATAAAGACACAGAGATATGCTGCGTCTTTACCTGTGGCTCACACAGGCTCGCTTTCTCTGCATTCCAGGCGTCAGTGCACTTTCAATGAATATATCATCTGGCAAAGCGATAAACGATTCATCTTCTATCTCATCTAGCTAAGAATATTTGATAGTGGTGGTCATATGATCTGATAGGTGAAGGTCTCTGTCGTAAGTAAAATGAGTCTATTGTTTTTCGATGGATCCGCCCACCACATAGTCTATTGTGACTGGACAGCCTAGATGTTTTTACGACCATGAGAACTGAACAGGCTTGAGTCTTAAGTTGCGCAATCCGCCTAGAAATGAGTTATCAATGGGAAGAAGTACATACTGCTAGAATAACACCCGACTGTGCTACAGCCCGTTTCCTGTAAATTGGCCTCAAGTGGAAAAACGCACAAGGTCCCGTCTTACACCTACACTAAAATGACGCGTGGTCCGTTACCAGACGAGTAAGTGAAATAGTCTTGCAACTGTCCACATACATTTTCGTTGAGACCGGATCCTCCTGGTTTCTAATCTCGTTTCTGCACCTAGTCGACCTTGAAACGTCTCTCAGATTACACCTTTTCAGGTCATTTCCAAAAAGCACAGCTGTTAGTGCGTCTGCGGTCCTCACCTTTGTGTCTGCGTCTGTAGACCTCTCCGTACCGGTGGGAGTTGTCTCTCAAGGTGTGCGCGCGGAAATGCCTGCCAGCACATGGCATATGCACGCGTCAGCCTAATTCGAGGAGAACTGGCCTCTGCGTGTGCACTATTCTTGCTTTCAAATGTAAATTTTCGTGCTTGTACTTCAGGCGGGTGCGTACACACATGTCCGTGTTGGCAGAGAGAAGTTCCCCCAAGTACAAGCATATCAGACTTCGCGTTTGGGTAGGACTTAGACAGGCACACATGCATGTTTGCTAATGCAGAAGGAGGAGATGTGCTTTATAGGCATTGATACAAGGGGTGAGTATGTTGTTTGTGCAGCTGCGAGAGTCGGCGCAAATAGCATGGGCCGGGTCTCCCCGGGCTTTGCAAAATGTCCGCCTGGAAAAGTGGTTATCTACGGCTTTGCTATGCACTTGAGCTTCGCTGACAACCGCCTTGACGGCTACCACCTCTCGGCTTGCGCGCCCGGCAGGTATCCCAGATGATTGAACTTATGTTTGGTCTTTATGAGAAGAGCAGGCTACTCAGTTCTCAGCCCAGACGTTTGCATCTACGCGGAGATACACTACCTTGCACCCAGCAAGGGCATAGTCGTGGCTAAACTTTTTTTTTCTCTTTAGGCAAGTACGCGTGCTGTCCCCAAGAAGACATAATTTTGTACGTACCCCCTAGTGACATATTTTGAGAATCGTTGAGCGCATCGTGCAATCTGCAGCCTTCAGAGGCGGCACGGCGGTACCCTATGTACATATGTATGCGTTTTGCTTTTGTGTGGAGACATAGACTAGGACTCTTTGGCCATACTGTTAAATCCGGTAGAAGCTGTAAAATACCCATCGGAAAGCCGAAAGATTGTATTCGCTTTCTTCGTGGAGGCACGTGGTAACGGCCTCGGCGTTCTGGCTGTCAATCTGCACTTTTGCAAGAAGCGACAACGCAAACTGAGCTTTACGTTGTGTAGGTCTAATCTGAATACATGTGCAACATTGGCTGAACTCGTTTGCTTTGTACACTACAGGGAAAAGTGCGACGGAGTGGGGGTGTCTAACTCAGATCACGACGATGCGAGGATCTATGCGGTTTGCGGCGACGATAGTATCAACGAAGTGCAGCAAGTGGTGGCGGAATCAGATCCGGGCGCAAATGAGGTACCAGAACACGCTTTCGGCACAAACACGTTTGTACCCTTCGTCAGCTGCTAAAAAACTAGCTGATAACATAAGTTGCCCTCGTCACAAGATAGCTGATGCAACCACCGACTTCCTTTTCATGTTTAGGTTGTGTTATTCGACCAGCAGCACGGACGTAGTACACAGCCTGCTTCGGTGTTGGCACGGATTTACGAAGAATGTATAGGGCCAACATACAGAGGTACAGAGGTCTACCCCGGCATGTTTTAGACACTGCAACCGCATCAAAAGTCATCCTAGATAGAGCAGAATACACCGGACCGGCTAAATTGCCAATATTACCGTATACGCGTATGCTACTGGTGAACCGCCACTGTATCTGTTGAACGCTTTCGTCAACGTGTGAGGGGTACGCCACGGTGCTGCTGTTAGTATTTTACATTTGTTTGTTGAAGACTCTCTACAGAACCCTCGTTAATAGACACTATACGGGAAATGCGCTGTAGGAGCGATTTTGCTAAAGTACCACCGTCTTGCCGTGGCATACGTTGGCGAGCACTGGCGGGACGCGCGCGTCTATATGCAAACGCCTGCGAAAAACGACACATGTAGACAGTCGTGTTGTCTGTTGTGGTTGTGTGTAGAGGGGGGCCATTCTGATGGCGCCCTGCCCAGATGATACGATAGTCGCTGCCGGCTTTGGTTTTTCGTATGGAGCGAGGCGCGGAGGCCTCGAGGCAGTCGATATCGAGGCGTGTAAAGCGGGTAAGCGCCCTCTTCCTGTCGTGCGGTTTCCAAGAAAAAGGTTGCCCTCTGCGGTAGATGAGACAGATGGGTATAAAATTCCACTGTGCGTAGGTTGCCGAAGTGAAGCTCTCATTGTTATAGAACGTACGGGAATCGGCTGCTCTCCAAGTTTTTACCTAAGCGAAATATACTGTCTGTATAGGTTGACTTCATCTCATGGCAAGACCGCAACGAATGCAGGACGGCGTCCAGCATTCGTCTTAACAGAGAAACAACTCTCTTTCCATTAAGTGTGCCATCGGGCCTCACATAAGCTTCTTTACCGTGTAGTAGCGCACGGACAGTAAAGAACATTCGCCGCGAACGTTTTGTGGTGGGAGTTGTTCAGCTCCTTTTAAACGTTGTATGATTTGTGCACCACAAAGCAGAAGAGAGCAGGTAGATGTAGTCGGGAACACGAAGATTCCTCAGCGATACTGTGACCATTTCGCTGCGAGTTTCCCTCGAGCAGAATGAGTAGGATGGCCGGGCAGAGCAGAGACACGTATACTGGATGCGTTCGACCTAGGTATGTATACGTGTACGCCGAACGCTCTGGCGAAAGTAAGTCTTTGCAAGCGTGTACATTGTAAAAGTCAAATAAAAGAATTTGATGTCGTGAAAGGGGGGGTGGTCAGAAGCAAGCCACCTTCGCTTCCTGTGCAAAGAGTAGGTAAGTTTTTATGGAAAGATGTAGAGAGATAATGTTTGCGCCAGCAGGGCTGATTCTTCCATGCCCGGATGCCTCCGAAGCGGGCTTTCAATATAAAGGGTTTATAGCGTTTGAGCGCCACGTATCATTCATTCACTTCCACTCAGGCCACGTGCTCGTCCACGTCAGTTTACCGCGGTTCAGCTCGGAAAGGTATGTAAGAATGCATACGCAGGCTCAGCTAGTTGTCGTTCTGATGTAATTTTTCGAACCGGCTGTGTGCACGCATACTCTATGCAGGTCAAACAGTGTGCTCTAAGGCGCCAAGTCCTAACTCTTCAAAAAGTTTCATTTGGCTCGTCTGCGTCGATAAACAGTTACCGGGTGCACGGGTAAGCTGTGAACAGTGCAACAGAAGCAACGGGACTTCTGTGTGTGCGTGAACGTGGCTGCCTGTGCACTCTTATTCGGTCTGTATAAATGTGGCTTGGTGAAAAAGTACAATTCCGCTAAGTGTGGTCTGCTGACTTCTTCACCCTTGTCGCTATTTCTATACGTCCGACCCACACAAGCTTTCCGTGATTCTCTTTGGCGTTTATATGAATTGGACTTGCTGTTGTGTCGTGGTATCCAACCATATTCTATTCATATCGTATCCAACAGGGCGAGACGATTGTACGAATGCTGGAGTTTGAAATTTGATATAAAATACTGTCCTGCGACGTGAAAAGCCGTGAGATATGCTGCACCTGTGTTCGGATGGAGGAGTGACACAATGTTGTCTGCGCTTTTCCTGTACTTCCTACGCAGCATGTAAAGAACGTAGTTGGACTCGGGAGTGTGGGCAAAGCAAATAAAAACGCTCCCGACAATGACGGAGAAGTTGAAGTGAAATGCCCGGACGGTTCCAAGGTTGTGCAAGGTGAGCAGCTTCCATAGTCTTAACGTGTACGGATTTCAACGGTTACACGTGAGCACGGAATAGTCGCTAGCAGAAACACCGACTCACTTATTTTGTGCACCATTTCTAAAGGCATAATTAGGTACGATTTGACCTTGCTCATCGGCATCCTATTGCCGCTATCGTGGACGTCCGCAGTGTGCTCTGCGCTTGCAATAGAAGTGTGTACGTGAACATTTGTACCTTGCCGGCAATCGAGGTATTCTTTGTAGCCCTGTGGTTGTTCAGTGTCGGTCGCGCCTTGAGACAATATACGTCTCCGCGTATCTCTGCCAGTCGTTGCAGGGCGACGACCTTGCCTGCGCATGCGTCATCAGTAGCCTATGTACATGCCCGTGTTTATATTTTCGCTCTGTGTATTTATACATCCTACAGCATCGTGACCAGGGTGGTGCGCACTTGCACTTTGTCGTTTTTGATATCACGATGTGGTCGTTCGCGAGGTCGTAGACCGCCTGGCCTGAGGGTGTAAGGCTACCTACTTTTGCCAGTGTAGACGCGAGTGTGGATAATGGGCCGAAGTCCGTGTTCACGCAGTCGTCCGCGTCAAGCTAACATCCTGAATACTTATTTACTGCTTCGTGCGCCCTCTGCTCAGGTTTCGTGATGGAGATGCACACAAGTTTCCAGCTAGTGCGGGACCGCTTCTCGCATTGTAAAGCGGGTATCGAAAAATGTGCAATGTCTGGCAAAGGCATTGACAAGGGTGGTCTGCTACGAACCGACCATCACGCTTTAATTGGTTGGTGCGTCTGCGATAATGGCCCTGAGCTTGGCTCCCACCTGGCCTCCGATTCGCAGAGAAAAGCTCGCATTCGTATGCAGAAAGCCATGCAGAAGTCTAAGTTGTCTGCAGCAGACGCCTTAGTATCTGATACTGATGTGAATCTACATGAGAACTCCCCTAAGCATCGACAGGAAACATCAGACTCCTCTGCAAAACGCGGACGTCGCAGCAAGCTTCCTCGTAGATCCACATTTGCTACTGAAGCGGTTCCCGTTCAAACAACTTCTCGGCCGGTTGATAGAGGGGCTGTTGGTGGCAATCCTCCAGGTGATACGGAGAGAAACAGGGGAGGTGAGCGTTTCGCTGTTGAAATTCCACAGTCAGAGTTGTAATGTAGACTGTAGACCGATGTCTGTTAGAGCGTGCAGTGCTGGAAGAAAAGGAGTTCCTGTCGACCAGAGAAGTCATTTTCAGTCTGATATACATTTTCGGCAACGTCCCAGACTTTCGTGGTTAACATGCAATATGCGTATGTATTTACATCGGCGGAATGGTAGGTTGGTGTGTAGCAGACAGGTACATGTTACATGGTAAACATGCTATACATGTATGTATTTACATTGGCGGAATTGTGAGTGGGGTGATGTGTAGTAGACAGATACATAGTTCGCGTTTGAAGGAGAACAGAAGAAGCATCAAGAAAACTATATATATATATATATATATATATATATTTGGTTGTTAGGGGGAGACAGCTCGTGTTACGCCCACTAGCAGCGGTCTGCCAGTAGTGGACAGCTCGACCCATAGAAATCGAATAGTAAACCTTATTTGCATGCCCTCTAAGCTCTTCAAAGGCTCTGTAGGTTTAAGCGAACTACAACCGTGTTTTAACGGATGAAGAAACACATACCAGTCACGGAAGATCGTAATGACTATTTTCCCGGTAACAATATGAAGGTCAGACGGACTTCTGCCACGACCGTGTGAACGGCTGAAAAAGCTCCTAGGATGTCGTTTTATCCTCCCCCCGGATGCCGATTGCCATTACCACTCCTTGTCACTTTGATCGGCAGCGCTTGTCCCCCTTATGCGCCTCCTCCACCGCTGACCCATTTCACCTCTCAGGTTGACGCTTGTTTAGATTTACGATGCATCCACAGACAGGCAGGCGTCAAATTCTGTCTGTGAGACTCTTTCTGCACCAACAGTACAAGAAGACACCAAATGACTGAGAACAACCCGGCGATCCTTGCCGTTATCACGTTTCAAATACACAGCGGATGTCAGTATTGTGATATTCCCATTTCGCCTTTCCTCTAGTCGCTTGATAGGATTGTTTATGGGGCTGGCGATAATGGATCAGCTGGCTGTTTACGAACTGCTATCGATGACATTCATCACAAATTCTACAAAACTAATTCACTACCATCATAGTTGCCACGTATTTACGTGTACACTTGCTGGACACGCATGCGCATTCACATAGCGAACCGCATTCACCACAGGTAAAAATGCTTCTGAGAAAGAATAAAAAAAGTTTTGTGCAAGCGCTATCGAAGTTCACCAAGCAATGTACTGCCGTTGCCGGTAAATGCTGATATATAGTAGTTCCGTTCAAATTATCTAGTGCAGCGTGTATTCGCGTTCAGGAAAAAACGTACACCCCGACAATAACGGGTGCTGCGAGGTGTTGCAGCACTAAGGCGATGATGATGTGCAGCATGCAAGAGCTAGAAACTACCTATGGTATAGTCATGCAGGGTGGATGCAGGAGGGCGAACATATATCCTTGGAGTAACTTGCCTGGAGCATACAGCCTCCAATGCTTGCTATTCGTGAACCACTTCTAGATAGTACCTGCCGAAGGCGGGCAGAGAGTGACAAAAGGAATCGCGTTTGGTTTATTCCTTTGACGTCGAGCCTGCAGAAGCATGCCACGACATGTAGACAGAAGGAAGTTTTTGTCCACATCGTCAAATCTGCTCGCCCGGTAGTTTACCAAAATTCTTTCATCTGCGTGTCCTAAGACCGGGAAGTTTGATGCGGCTTCCTAGAGGAAAATCTGACATACATCCAACGCGCCGCTGGTATACAACTTTTGGTCGCTGCAGAATGGATGTCTGCCTGACCATCTGCATCACTGTGCAAACAAGAGGCATATTCACCTCGAGTGGTGAATTCGAAAAAGTCATCTAAGCGAATGGAGAATTGAAGAGGCGCACCTCGATTTCCGGCGACTTAAACTACAGTAGAATTAAAGATGATGTTTGTTGCAGAGGCTGAGGGTTATTTTACGCACGATTTTTTACCGACTTAAACTACGGTAGAATTAGAGAAGATGTTTGTTGCAAAGGCTGAGGGTTGTTTACGCACGAATTCTTACCGGGCACGAAACGCCGACTGTCCATCTCCCCAATATTATCCGATAAGCGTCACCCACTCAGAATGTGTTTGTAGATCCGGGGCTGTTCTGTCCATTTCCGGTGCTGGACATGAACGATACATCTACCACGGACTCTACCCGTATCATCCATTACCGCTTATCACAAGAGGTGTTAGCGCGAAGTCTCTCTGAGGTGGGCAATCTCTACTTTCGGTACGACGTCCTTTCCGACTCCTCTTAATAGTTCATGCGTCAGAGAATTCCCCACTCGCTTTCTGCTCCCCCTTCCTACAAGTAGTTTCTGCCACCTATAAACTTCCGCCTTCTCTATCAGCAGCACCAACGGAAAAGAGGCCTCTACATTCTTTCGTTATCAACAAACGGCAACACACTCGCGTAGAACTCATCTTCTTTCTCCCCACAGGTCCTCGCACGCTTTATTCTTCCCTACACTGGGCTGAAAGCACCACTATTTCCGGGGGATGGAGACTTTCACAGAAATGAATGCTTAAAGTAGTCCGCTAACCACGTACAGGCTTACGTCTTCTTCGGAGATTTGTTTTGAAGTATGAAAAGACGAGCAACGTACATGTTTTCTACCATGAGAGCGAGAGGGTGCCACATGCCAATACTTGTGAGGGGACAGTACTTCGTTCGTCTTCCTCTCTGTTTTGTCGGAAGTGAAAAAGTTTACGTGCCCGGAAAGTTATCGTGTTCGCAGCTTTCCTGTAACTGACGGTCGGGGAAGGCTGTACCGCGGTCCGTACAAGCCTTATTTTGCCTCAGTACATACTTTCATACTGGTCTTAGGATGACATGAGTCATTCGCACTATCGTCGTGTAGATCAGTTGCTGTTCGCAGTGTAAAAGAAAACACGATGTCCACATCCAAACTAGCCACTGTACTCTTTCTATCTCTCTGCACCAATTTTCAGGTCGACCAGGGGCGACATGTCGAGTATATGGAACACTACTGTAAATGTCTGCTTGTATTTATCTTCCAGATCTACTGACAAAAAGCCGTCATACCGCACATCGGAACTCAACGGGAGGGGCTC
>CATKUM010000391.1:0-39031 GCA_949786405.1 Onychomys arenicola
AATGCCGAATGCATCGAGTTCAACAATGAAAACGCAGCTTCCTTTTGCTGTTTCCTCTCCCACCTGCAGCAGCAGCAGCAGAACGTTGCATGCATTTTGAAGCGAAAGAGATCCGCTAGGGGAGGTTTCCTAGTGTAGAGGTCATCATCCAACAGCAGGCGCATGCACAAAACAGCATCAGGACAAGTGTGCTGTCGCAGCAGCAACAGCAGCAGCAGCTGCAACACGCCCCCCGCAACAACTGCAGGAGCAGCAGAGACAGCGTTGGAGCAGCAGCACTAACTGGAGAAAAGTTTGTTTGCAAGACACGTACCTTACTGTTGCATGCAGAGATATCATGCGAAAGAACGAAGCGAAAAGCCTCGCCTCGCAGCAAAATCGAAATACCAACACACTATCTATATATATCTCTCCCTGTCTATCTACACGTATATATATATATATATATATATATATATATATATATGTGTATTGAGTTATGTTTGTGTCTCTTATGACTAAGTGAAAGAGAAGAATGTTTAACAGCAAGAAAAGGAGGTGATCTGCATGCAGCGACAGGGAGGCAGAGAAGAGATGCTAGCTAGCTGCGCATGCAGTAACAGAGGCATCGAGAAAGTGTGGGGTCGAGGAAGTGACGCAGAGATAAAAAAAAAAGAGAGATATTTCAATAAAGAAACAAAGAGAAAGACATACGTGCGTTTCACTGCAGCGAGGAAGGCCACTGATAGCGCCTTGAAGAGTGCAGAGAGACACAGGAAACAGCAAATCTCCATTAAGGAACACATGTCTTCACTGATGCAAACAACAAGCGAAGCTGCTGCATGTATCTCTCTCTACAACGTGCATGCGGCGAGGGAAGAAGGAAAAAAGGTCTTCACGGACAATACCTTGAGAAGACATTCGCGCTCTGCATGCAAAACGAAACTTTGCTTCTTTCGCTGAGTTGCTACTACAGCAGCAGCACGTCGAGAGGCCTGCTTCATCTCTGCGGCCTCCTCCTCGATTGACCTCCACCCTTCCTCGGAAGTCAGTGCCAAACAAGAGCTGCTACTGCTGTTTCTGCTGCTGCTGCTGCTGTTTCTGGTGTTATCACTGTGTCTGCTGTTACTGTTGTTTCTGCTGCTGCTGCTGTTTCTGCTTCTGATGCTGCTGCTGCTGCTGATTCTGCTTGCAGCTGCCTCTGCTGCCAACGCGTGCAGCTGCCCCGTCTCTCCACGCGGCTCTATCTTTTGCTGTTGCTGGTACGCCCTCACCGAGGGAAAAAACTCATCATCTTCTTCAATCATCGCCTGCAAAAGCGCTTCCTGCTGCCAGGGCTGCTGCTTTTCTTCCTGTTGCTTCTGCTGCTGCTGCTCTTCTCCTTCGTGCTGCTGCTCTTCTCCTTCGTGCTGCTGCTCTTCTTCTTCCTGCTGCTCTTCTTCTTCCTGCTGCTCTTCTTCTTCTTCCTGCTGCTGTTTCTGCTGCTGCTGTTGGTGGCTGACATTAGAGATGCATCCCCGTATTTGGGGATTCAGGAAGAGCAGGCGATTTCGACCTCCACATATCACTGCCCCGTCTTCATCCCTGGAAAGCATGTCTCTTTCTTTTGCTGCTGCTTCTTCTTCCTCGTCTACGAGAAGTGCACTTGCTTCTGCATCTGCTGATGCTGCTGACTCCCCGTCTTCTCTTTCTCTACCTGCTGCTTCTCCTTGGAGTTGGCACGCGGTGCTGCTGCTGCTGCTGTCTTGCATGCATGCATGAAGAGGTGCTGCAGCAAAACCGGTAGTCTGATGAACCTCCTTCTTCCTTTCGCTTTTGCTGCTGATGCATCTTCTTCTGCATGCTGCTGCTCTTCCCTTCTCGTGCTGCTGCTGCTGCTGTTGCTGCCGGATGCTGCTGCAGCAGCACTTGCTGAGGTTATTGAAAAAACGAAATAAAGAAGCTCCGTGGCGATGCTGCTGCCTTGCGCATGCATTCGCCTCGTCCAAAGCACGGGAGAAAGCAGCAGCAAAAACTCTGCTGTTGCAACAGCAGTAGTCTCCTGCCTCTTTATCGTCACTCCCTCTCGCACTCTTCCAACCTCCTGCTGCAGCAGCAACCCTATCACTTCCTCCGCCTTCTGCTGCAGTAGTAGACGCATCACTTCCACCTGCTGCTGTTAAAGTTTCTTCTTTTTCTTCTTCTTCCTCGCGCTTCGAAGCAGCACCAGAAGAAATGCTGCTGCATGCACCTGACAGCAGCTTGACTCCCATCGCAGCAAGAATTCTAAGGAAGCGCGGTTGCAGCACCTGCAGCAGAAAGAGTAATTCCATCATGCAAACAGCGCATGCGGAACGCAAAGAGAGAAAGGAAGCTACAGAAAGACAAAAAAAAACAGAAGGATATCTTTATGAACAACGTCGTGGCCGTGTGCGGACTAACATATATATATATATATATATATATATATATATATATATATATATATATAGGTAGAAAGAGCGTGGAAAGTCTATAGCGAGATAGATAGATAAATATGTCGAGGTAGAGGAAAGAGAAACAGAGAGGGGTGAGTGAAGATGTAAACTTCATTATCAGCAGAGAGCTGCTGCTCTCTGAATAAAGAGATCGACAGCAAGGGAGATCTGCATATTTATTTATACCTTCAAGGATATACACCTCCTAGAGATATATATAGAGAAAGAAATCTGCATGCGTGTATGTGAATGTGTAGAGAGAAAGATATTCACATCTCTATCTCATCCATCAATGCTATTTGTTGTTGTGCATGCTTGCGTTCAGAGTAGGAGTATCATCCTTGTCTCTCTCCTGCCTTCTTCTTCTTTCCTGTCGAACTCCTCCTAGCAGCATCGCAACCCCTGCTCTCTCCTCTTCTTCTTTCTCTTCCTGGCTGCACTTCGAAATGAAAAGAGGCCTCTAAACTCGTCATTGTATATATATATTTCCACGAAGTAGATGTCCAGAAGAAGGTCTGAAGAGTCGTCATCATCATTATCATCGTGTTCCTGCTGTGGGATTTCCCATCTCGCTGTGTCACTCTGCATGCGCGTCTGTTTCTACACTCGCACAAGCATCTCCATTTGCTTCTTCTTACTTTTTCTCTTCTCTCTCTCTTCTTCTTCTTTTCTTCCTTTCTTTTCCTTGCGTTGCGTGACGAAGAGGCAGCAGCAGCAGCAGAACGTCTCCATCGCATGCAGGACATGAACTGTCAGTCAACAAAGAAAATCAAGTTGAAAAAACAAGTCTTTCCTTCTCTGCTGAAGGCCTCACTATCACCCTGCATGCATCTTCTCCTGCTCAATGCGCCTACGAAGCGATCTCGTCCAGTTCACTTTTTTCTCTCTCCTCATACATATACTATCGGAAACATACACATATATATATCTATCTAGCACAGTCTCCTTTCTCTTTCTCTATCTCTCTCTCTATACATATACATATACATATATATATCTAGCGTCTTCTTTCTCTTTCTCTCTCTCTCTCTCTATAAATATATATATATATATATATGCCTGCTCTGTATTTGTTTCTTTCTCTCTCTGTCTTGCTATGAATAGACTTCTATATGGAGACGGATAATCCTCGAGATACACATTTCAGCATGCAGTGACTGTGTCTGTGCCTTTGCTGTTGCTGACTTGTACGAGTCTGCTGCTGCATGCGAGTTTCTCCCCAGCGCATGCATGCGACCGCATCGGAAGAAGCGCTGCCTTTCGTTCCACGTGCAGCAGCTGCTGCTGCGCCAGCAAAACATCTCCTGCAGCTGCTGCTGCTCCCAGCACCGTCACATGCATCTGGCAATCCCACCAGTTGCTGCTCTCTGCATGCAGTTCCAAGCGCACGCAAACACAGAAACCACATCGTCTGCTGCTGCTACTGCTCTGCTTTTCACTTTTGCCCATGCTCCTGCTGTTGTTCTTCTTCCTCTTGCTCTTGTTGTCGCTGCTCTTCTTCTTCTTCCTGCTGCTGCTTTTCCTCCTGCTGCTGTTCCTCCTGCTGCTGCTTTTTCTCCTGCTGCTGTTGCTGCTGCAATTTGACTGGATTGTAGCTGCATGCTCACTTGTTACCAGCAGGTCTCTTCTACTTCTTTTGCTTCCTTCCACATTCTTCTTCCTTTCTCCCTCTTTGCGCATGCCTCTACACGTGAACAGCAGCGCCCTGCACTACTAGTCCTGCATGCATTGAATAAGTCTATATACATCTGCAGTAGAGGAGCAGCTGACACGCATGCATGCAGCAGCATAATAGAGCGTCTCACTGATGCCTTCAATGCATGCGCCTTCAGCAGCAGCATACGATGCTGCTGCTGCTGCTGCTGTGCTTGCTGCGCGCCCTCCATGCATGCGTTATATAAACACAGAGATCTCTCCCAAAAACGTAGAAACACTTCTATAAACAAATGCATCTGCTGCTGCTGCTTCCCAAACAGGAAGATCGGCAAAAAAGAAGAAGACAATACCACTGCATGCGTCGCGAAGACTCTGCATGTCGTCATTGAGCTGCTCCTGTTGCTCGCTGATGACGAGGTCCTCCAAAACAGCAGAGCTGTTTTGCTGCTGCCAGCTGCTGTTGTGGATGTGCTGCAGCAGAAGAGGTTTTTGCTGCTGGCTGCTGCTGTTCTGTACATCCCGAAACTGCTTCGCTGCTTCCTGGAGGCTGCGCTTCTGCTGCTGCTGCTGCTGCTTGTTGCTGCTGCTGCTGCTGTCACCCGGAAGCGAAAGCAGCAGCAGCAGTTGCTGTCCTGCATGCAGAAGAACAGCAGCCTGCTGCAGCAGCTGAAGACATCGGCGCAGGCGACACCGCAGCAAAAAGTGACGCCAGCTGCCCATCTCTTCCTTCGCCTCATGCTGCTCCTGCTGCTGCTGCTCTGCATGCAGCACCTCCTCCTCCTCTCCCTCCTGTTGCTGCTGCTGCTGTTGTTGCATCGAGAAGACGTGCTGCTGTTGTCTCTGCTTCAAATCCTGCTGCTGCTGCTGCAGCAGCTGGGATGACGCCTGCATTTCCTGTTGTGCTCGCTGCTGCGACTGCTGCTCACCCTGCAGCAGCAACTGCTGCCTCAGGGTTTGTTGGGGTTCCCTGGAGCTGCTCTGCTGCTGCTCCTTCTGGTGTTGCTGCTCTTGCTGCAGGGATTTCTTCACAGTTGCTGCTTCCTCTGCATGCAACCAGACCCCTTTCAATTGCTGCTGCTGTCGTTGCAGAGGAGGCGCCTGTTGCGGGTGGAATAACTGCGCCTCTGCTGCTGCTGCTGCAGCAGCTGTGTGTGTGGGGTGAAAGCATGCGTCAGAGGGATTAGCTTCTGTCTCTTTTTCTCTCTTCCTTCTGATGACAGCTTCCTCATCTCGTCTCCTGCGTGTCGATGCTGCAGCAAGAGAGTCCACGCAAAACGTTTTTCCCCCTAAACGAACAGCAGCAACAGCAACTGGGTGTCTGTTAATGCAGGAACACATGCAGCAGCGATCAAAGAGGCAGCAGCAGCAGCAGCAGTAACTGTGGGGAAGGCACTCGCACCCTCTCAGCAGCAGCAGCAGCAATGGAATTGTTGCTGCTGCTTCTGCTGCTGCACAAAGACAGAGCGAAAAGCAACAGCAACAGCAGCAGCAGCAGCTATGAGGAGTATTAGAGCTCCTGCAGCAGCAGCAGCATTTTACTAAAGACAACAGCAGTACTTTCCATTGTAAAGAAGAGGTGCTGCGGAAGAAACGAAACAGCAGCAGCTGCAGCAGCAGCAGCAAAGCATGCAACGTGTGCTAGCAGAAGCAGCAGCAGCAAGAGACGTGAAGGTGTTGGGTCAGTACCCCACGTGAGATGCAGCAGAAAAAAGAAGCATGAAAGCAGCAGCAGAGGCGAAAGATACTACCACATCAATGCAGCAGCAGCAGCAGCAAAGAAACTGAAAAATAGCGAAAAAAGAATGTTACGAGGCAGCTTCCAGTTCTACCGCAGAAGAATAATAGAATTAAAAGAACGAGCGGAGCCTCGAAGGAGCTACAGCAGAACGAAGCAGCAGCAGCAGCAGAAGCAGAGCATAGAAGCAGCAGAAGCAGAGCATAGCAGCAGCAATAGCAACAGCAGAGCCTACCCGCTGCAGCAGAGCGTCGCCGCAGGGGAAAGGGATAAACAAGAGAAGAGAGAATACGAAGGGCACGGGCGAGCGAAGAAGCAACAATGAAAACCGCAAAGAAGCCTTCAGCAGAGAGGAGGGCAAAGGCCTGTGCATGCACTCTCCCAGCAGCGGCAGCAGCAGGGAAAGGCGCTTCACGTAGCAGCAGACCCGATGCAGCAATCACATGCACAACAGCAGAACTCCAAACGCAGCCTTTATGCTGTGTGACCCCGATTTCTACTCAGCAGCAACATCACACTTCGACATACATACATATAATTATACATACATCTACCCATCTCTCTCTCTCCCTATCTATCTATCTATATATATATTTGTCTTTGTTTATCTCTGTCTCTATCGCTATGTCCCTCTCTCTCTATATATATGTATATATATATATATATATATATTTCTATTGTAGGCGCTCCGGTTGTCATAAAGAGACAAGCTACGTAGAGGCGAGGCTGTACTTTCGCATGTGTAGAAGAGCGATAGCCTGAGAATGCATGTGATTGGAGAAGAGAAGAAAAATATTTTTCTTTTCTGGAGCTCCAATGGTCGCTTTACCTGAATTAAAGGGCAGAGAGGAGGGTTGTGGAGGAGTCGCTGCAGCAGCAGCAGCAGCAGCGAATTCTCTTCTGTTGATCATTTGCGAAAGAAGGTCGCTTTTTTCAGCAGGAAGGAGAGATGGTTCGCGGTTTTGGAAATCATTGAGAAGCAATTTTATAAAGGAGCGTCGCTGCTGCATACGTCTTCTTTCTTCTGCTGCTGCTTCCTCTGTTGCTGCTGCAGCTCTCTGGTATGCAGCTCCTTCACCAGCGCATGCAAATGACGCGCCTGCAAAACCTCCTGCTGCTGTTGCTGTTGATGCGTCTGCCTCTGGTTTCTGCTGTGATGCTGCTGCTGCTGCTTCTGGTGCTTGTGTCGCTGTTGCTTGCGCTGCTGCTGCTGCTGCTGCTCTGCTGCTGCTGCTGCTGGGGTAAAGTGCATGCGCATGATGTATCAAGGCAGCTGCATTAGCAATGCACTTCTGATAAGCAGCAGATCTTCGCCAGCGTCCCACGTCCATGAAGAAGACGAAGTGTCTGAAGGCAATAAGCGCAGCAGCAACTGCAGCCTCCCGACTGCTGCTGGTGCTCTCCCGCATGCAGTCACTGTTGCTGCTTCCTCCTGCAGCAGAGCTTTCGCGAAGCGTCAGAAAATGAGGCGCGCTGCACTCTCGCTCACGTGCTCTGCTGCTGTCCGCAGTGATCTCAGCAGCAGCAACAGCAGCAACAGCAACACGAGCACCAGCAACAACAGGAGCAGTAGCAGCAGCAGCAGGAGCAGCAGCAGCAGCAGCAGGAGCAGGAGCAGCAGCAGCAGCAGGAGCAGCAGCAGCAGGAGCAGGAGCAGCAGGAGCAGGAGCAGCAGGAGCAGGAGCAGCAGCAGCAGCAGCAGGAGCAGCAGCAGCAGCAGCAGGAGCAGCAGGAGCAGAAGCAGCAGGAGATGGAGCAGCAGATGCAGCAAGTAGAAGGGCGTCTATTGTTTGAAAAGGGAGAGTAGCAGCAAAGGTCTTTACGAGAAGGGGAAGAGACGATTGAAAGGCGCAACGTTGCAGCACTTTGTTCAGCAGCTGCCGTGCTGCCTGCTGCTTCTTTTGCTGCAAGGTGAGACAAGAAGTCAGTGATCCATCCGATAGCAAAGAACAGCAGCAGCAGCCGCAAGACACCTTCATCATTCTCTCCTCCTGCTGCTGCTGCCGCTGCGACCCCTCCTTCTCGTCTTGTACGTGCGTCTGCTGCTGCTGCTGCAGTTGCAGCAGCTTCTTCTGTTCCTGCTGCTCCGCAGCTGCTGTGTCAGCCTCTTCTCCCAGCGCTTCGTTGTTCGCCGAAGGAGAAGCAGCGCATGCACCAGCTGTCGATGTCAGGAGAGCAGCAGCAGCAGCAGCAGAGGCAGGGCATGCAATAGCTGCTTCCTCCGATGAAAGAACAGCAGGGTGAGAAGACCATCCGTATGCGTCCGCGATAACAGCAAGTGCAGCATCAAATCGCAGTGCTCTTGCATGCGCTAAGACCTCATTTCGAGTCTTGGAGTAGCGCACCCAAGGCTGTTGCATTCGCAGCTGCAGCTGCTGCATTCGATGCTTGCTGCTGGTCTCTCCCCGACTCATGCTGCCCTGGCTACTACTCTGTTCCCTCTTGCTGCTCCCACTGCTTTCCCTGCTGCTGCTATCCTCTTCTCCTCTATCGATGATCACCCTCCGCTGTTCTGCGCTACTGCTGCTCTTGCGGGTGCTGCTGCTGTTGCGGGTGCTGCTGTTGTTGCTGTTGCTGCTGCTATTGCCGCGTCGCGGTGCGGTGGGACCACAGCATTCCCTGGCGCTGCAGTAGTAGGTCCTCTGCCTTGTCGTCATGCTGCAGCACGTGTTCCTGTTGCTCCTTCTTCCCGTGCTGCTGCTACGGGAGCTGACTCTGGAATCGCTGCAGGATTGAAAAACGCTGCTGCTGCGTGTCCCGCTGGTGTGTATACTGCTGCTGCTGCTGTATGTGCTGTTGCTGCGTCTCCTGCTGCTGCTACTGCTGTCTATTCTGCTGCTGCTGTATATGCTGCTTCTGCGGCTGTTTGTTCTGCTGCTGCTGTATATGATGCTTCTGCTGCTGTTTGTTCTGCTGCTGCTGTATATGCTGCTTCTGCTGCTGTCTGTTCTGCTGCTGCTGTCTATGCTGCTGCTGTTGTTTGTTCTGCTGTTGCTGTATATGCTGCTGCTGCTGCTGTTTCTTCTGCTGCTGTTGTATATGCTGCTGCTGTTGTTTCTTCTGCTGCTGCTGTATACGCTGCTGCTGCTGCTGATGCCTTTTCTGTGGGTGTCGCACGCGCGGTGTGTGCTGCTGCTGCTGCTACAACGGCGTTGGGCGACTGTGCTGCAGAGGGAGGAGATGATCCCATGGTCAATGCTGCTGCTGCTGCTGTTGCTGTTGCTGTTGCATTTACTCCGGTAAGTAGTGCTGCTGTTGATGCTGCCTGTCGCTTGCTGGCTGCAGCAGGGAGTCCAGCGACGAGAAGCGCATGCGCCGGTGCTTCTGCTGCTGCTCCTGCTGCTGTTGCTCCTGCTGCTCTGACTGTTGTTGCTGCTGCTGCTGCGGGGAGGTCGCATGCGTATCCATCGACTGCTGTCAGCCAGGACAAACAGAAGCGCTGCAGTATCAGAACGCTGCGAGACTGGGCAAAAGCAGCAGCAGCAGCGCGCAGTAGTTTTAGAGAAATGAGGGAACTGTTTCAATAGACACCGGTTCTTCTTTGCAGACGCAGCAGCAACAGCAGCAAGAGCAACAGTCTGACATGCATGTTCTGCTGCTGCTGCTGCTCCTGCAGAATCGCGTGAAGATTTTCTGCGCCCAGTAATGGCGAAGATGCATGCAGCAGCAGAGGCAGAAGGTAAGGGAACAGCAGCAGCAGCAGAGAAAAAAGGCGCTGCAGCAGCAACAGCAGCAGCAGCAGAGGCAGAAGGTAAGGGAACAGCAGCAGTAGAGGTAGGAGGTGTTGTTGCAGCAAAGGAAGCAAAAGCGGAGCCAGTGACGGAAGGAACGGCTGCAGCAGAACCTGCTGAGCGGGAAGCGGAGTGCGAGACGAAAGAAGAAGCACCTTGAGAAGCAGCAGAAGAAGCAGCAGGAGCGAGGGGAGGGAGACAGCAACAACGCGCACCAGCAGCAACAAGAACATAAATAGAAGCACTAGTAGAAAGAGCAGCAGGACTCGTGCGTATAGCTGTCCAGGTCGCAAGAACAGCAAGTATACACGTAGTACGAGCTACAGCCTGACGCTTCTTCTTCTCGGGATGAAAAGAAGGAGAGAAGCAGAGCCGACAAGAGACGCACTCTCTACAGCACGTGCAGCTCCATGCCTTCATTGCCTTTCAGGAAGCCTTCTAGCTTCTGCTGCAGCTGCATCAGCAGCACAAAGGGAGAATAGGACGAAGAGCAGTGCAGCAGCAGCAGCAGCAACAGCGAGAGCACAGCAGCAGCAACAGCAGCGAGAGCACAGCAGCAGCAACAGCAGCGAGAGCACAGCAGCAGCAACAGCAGCGAGAGCACAGCAGCAGCAACAGCAGCGAGAGCACAGCAGCAGCAACAGCAGCGAGAGCACAGCAGCAGCAACAGCAGCGAGAGCAGAGCAACAGCAACAGCAGCGACTCGGAGCGAGGGACAGGTGTGTGTTGGAGGACGTGCTAAGGAGAGAGAAATGAAGGTAAAAGAAAGAAAGGGAAAGCAAAAAGACGAGGAGATCGCCCAGACACCGACATAGAAGAGAGAATGGGTTGTGCTCGCGCAGCAAGCGGACGACGGGCAGTAGCTGGGATGCGGAGACAAGGGAGAAGAAGAGAAATTAAAATGTGCTGACGGGGCTGCAGCAAAAAGAAGAAAATGCAATTAAAGAAGAGACACGAGAGGAGGTCAAGACGAGGAGGAGGAGAAGAAGAGGAAGAGGAAGAAGCAGACGCCTCGGAAGATTGGTGGTGAAGGGAAGCAGAGCGGCTGGTAATTTGGAAAAGGATGCTTACAAAGAAATGAAGATGTTACATGAGCAAGGTGAGGAAGAAAAATGGAAAAGTTGTTGAAAATTCCCCGGTCTCCCACGGCGCAGTGTATGCACAGTAGGAGGTGTCTTTGCTGTTTCATTGTCTACAGAGCATGTGCTTTCCAGAGTCTGAGAAGACTTTCATTCTCTGGACCCAGAACGAAGACAACAAGAGAAACATCTTACCACAAGCTAGATAGGAGGAGAAAGAAAAGCAAAAGCCAGACACCAGGTAAACACGACCCCCCCAGTCATCGATAGTAGTGTGTCGCTAGCAGCACACACACGGGCGGGACTGCCCCAATGTGTGCTGCTGTCTAGCTGCTGCTGCTGCTACTGCTGTTCTGCTGCCCTTCCTGCTGCTCCTCCTCTTCGTGCTGCTCCTCCTCTTCGTGCTGCTGCTGCTCTTCCTGCTGCTGCCGTTGCTGCGGCTGCCGTTGTTGCTGCTGTTGCTGTTCGTGTTGTCGCTGCCTGAGCTGCTGGTGCTTGTGCTTGTACTGCTGCTGGGGTCTCTGCTGCTTCTACCGGCGCTCGTGCTGCTGCTGCTGCTGCTATTGCTATTACTGCTGTTGTTGCTGATGCCGCTTCTATTGCTTCTGCTGCTGCTGTTGCTGTTGCATCTGCTACTGCTTTGCTGCTATTGGTGCTGTTATCGCTGCTGCTGTTCTCGCTGCTGCTGGTTCTCGCTGCTGTTGGTTGTCGCTGCTGCTGGTTCTCGCTGCTGCTGGTTGTCGCTGCTGCTGCTATTGCTATTGCTGCGGCTGGGAAATTGCTGCTGTCGGGCTATCGCTGCTGTTGCTGCTATCGCTGCTGGCGTGTCTGTTGCTGCTATCATTCTTTCTGCTGCTGCTACTGTTGATTTTCGGCAGATAGGAGGATCGAGGGTGATAGTACGTTGTTCTCTCTGGCTGTTTCCGCCGTCTACGCCCAACGCAATTCCAATGATCTTTTGTATATGTGTCTCCCTGTCTCCTGCTGCTTGCCTGTCGCTTGGCTCTGCGTCTCCAGAACCTCGAGAGAATATCGAATTGTCAAAAGCATTGACTGCCCCCGAGTAGAAAATTGTTGACGGAGATCCATTCGAGTATTGAAGTGTCTAATTTCGGACTGAGTGCTGCAGTCCTCACTGATGCTGCTGCTGACTGCCAGGACGGTCATGAGTACAGCGAAAGGCCGCAGACTTCCGCTGCTGCTGCTGCTGCTGCTTCAACTGCTGCTGCTTCAACTGCTGCTGCTTCAACTGCTGCTGCTGCTGTTGCTTCACGTTCAGCAGAGGCTGTATTTAGGAGCTTCTTCCACGTAGGGGGCTGTTACTTCTCTTCCTTCTTTATATGCGTGTGGGACCAGAAAAGAAGAAGGAGACGAAGACACAATAATGAACACGAAGCAGAAAGAAAGCTTCTCTACAGAGAGAGAGAGACAGAGACAGGTGTACAGTCGGTTAAAACAAAAGATTTAACGCTCCATAGGCATCACATATGTAAGTAGAGAAGCATACGGATAGATATGCATCTCCATTCACAGACATGGATATTTAGCATATACATATTATAGGTAATATAAAATATATATGTATATATAGTAATATGTAATACATATGTGATATATATGTACATCTATATGTAATGTATAGAGGTAATATAAAGCATAGGTTTTGAATCTATGTATATAAAATATACCTAATCTACGTAATGTATGTGTATATAGTTTATATATACATACACATGTATATGTAATATATCTTTGTAATATATATCTATATATATATATGTAACATATACATGTAATATATATAAGTTGTATGTAGTATATACTCTGTTCTTCCACGAGCGTAGAGAGTTTCGTATCGCGAGAGGGTGGTTAGACAGCCAGAGAGAGGATTCCCAGCACACATACACCGCAGTTGGGTGAGTGTATTTCTTGAGATTCGTATTTACACACGAAGGCCTATACAGAGTCTTTCACATCATCAACTTCTACGAAGAAGAGAAAGAAACAGAGGAGTCCGATGGTGGGCGGCGATACGTGTGCGTTGGTGGTGGAGGGGAGAAGAATGAAAAAGGAAAGAGAGGAGTAATACAGGCACTTTTCAATTATATTTCCGCTGACATGTGCTGTAGGAGGAGGAAGAGGAAGAAAGGAGAGAATGATTAAAGAGCTACTACTCAGATCCCCCAAAAAAGCCGACGCATCACTTCGGCTTTTGCAGGGTTGTTGCTGATGTTTCAGAAAGCCTATCTCCACAAGTCTTCAGACTTTTAAAACCCCCCGGGACGTCGCTTTAAGATAGAAGTGAGGTAGAGTATACTGTTGCTTCTTACGAGAAGGCAGAGAAGCATACAATACAACCGCACATACGGGCATATATAGAAATGTGTATCAAACGCATACATAAAACATGGTGAGATCCGCTGGACATGTAAATACCCACTCTACCATGGGGGGATTATATCGTAGCAGTAGTACCATCTAACGTAGTGCACGTTACTGCACTCTGAAGAAGGGAGCCCGGGATCAATTGATCGATGTATCTTCTCTTGCCCCATGATTAGCTGTTTTTCATTACAGATTCGAAGGCGTCTGTCTGGCAACACAACACTCGTACAAACAGCCGGGTCTTATGGACTTGTTTTGAATAAATGTCTATAAGCAAACAAGGGTAGATATCCGCGTTCACGCACGTAAAGGTACAGCGCAGAAATGCTGCAGAGCCCACTATCCCCTCACAGGTATCCAGGTATGCTAAATAGACTTATATATACATTTACTGGATTTGCATATGATAGGCTTATACATATATAATGGATTTGCAAATGGGGGGCCATAGGCGAGTGGGTAAATATATTGCATTTTAGAGAAGTGTCTCAGAAGGATTACCGCACATGTACGTGTGTTGAAGGCCGGATAGAACTCTCCTTTTCCTAATCTGTCGCGCGTTGGAAAAAAAGCAAATATATTATTATTTAGTCCATATGTTATGACAATAGCTGTCGTATCTGGAAATACACAACCGTCGGGCAATATCGAGATCTACGTAACGATTAATGCTTGTGCATTCAAGTGAGGACTACACCAGTACATTAGCAGAACGTACGCATACGGCAGGCGCAACAAACAATCTGTCAATATTTTCTATAGATGCCACAGGAGCGTAAGGGGCTACTCAAATCTCCTCAGACTCATCGTTGGCACATGTAAAGAAGTCTATTTGCATCTTGATCTACAACTGCAGTATTAACGTCTTTATGATTACGGAGGTGTGCGGACGTGTAGGGCGAGTTCACAAGTGGTACGGGGGAGGCTTGGTGAAGATATGCTACTAGTAGAAGGCTGCTGAGGAGGCCAACAAGTGACTGGAAGCAAGGGCGAAAGCAACCTTTTCCACTGCGGCATCCGTATTTGTTATGCCTGTTCTTTCCCTGCGTCTTGGGGGACCGGTGTCTCTTTCTATTCTGGTTGTTTGTGGTAACCCTCTTTATGCGCTATTCGGACAGTCGCGGTTCTACAGCAAACAAGTAGGTGTTTTCGTGTCCTTAAAAGTCAACACTCCTCCCAAAGACAGGAAAGATATGCAGGTGCTTCGCATACCCTTCGACTTGCTATCACTAGCATGGTGACATTCCCATCCCTTAATGCGGAGACACAACTATATATATACGTGATGTCTTCAGCCAGATGTTTGCTGCGGGAAAAGCATATGATGCAGAAGATCAACTTTTCCGAATTTAGTCAAGTGGAACCGAACTTCATGTCAAAATCGGGTATTTTTACGTAAGTGGAGTTTCGGTGGGGGATAAATGGCAAGAGGGCGGATGCGTCATCCAGTATTCCTGCAGATTATATCCACCAACAGGTAGCGCCACTCTTTTAATGCTGCCGCCACTATCAAGAATAAGACTATTTCTTCTACTCATAATGCTTCTCATCAAGTTATCCTACGACTACGCTGCTTCAAAAAACATGAGTAAGCGTGCTAGAGTGTTACGAGCTGCTCTCAAATTTGATAGGTGCAATAATAAAAACGCGTATATATGCCGTTTTGCAAATACGCAGTCACCCACCCTTGAGGACGGTATACAGAGAATACGCACTATTATCTGTACAGGTGTGACTACATACTTCCTATCTGTAGGTGTGCACGTCGCTCGGCGAGTGAATCTGAGGCAGGTGCAGCCCTCCAGTTTGTATGTAAAAGCAGAAAAGGGAAACAGAAATGGTAATGCGTCTCGACCTGTAATTTGCGTTAACAGATCCACGAATACGTAATTACCAGACATCGGGTGTGACCTGTCGTACGCAGACGGGGGATGGCGCATGATTTGCCACACATTTTTGCCAGGACTTCCCCATGGGTAAGACTTCTCAGTGTTTATACAAAGCCCCGGTGTGCGCACTGGTTGATCCTGCAACGGAGCCGCCTTTTCATCTTCTTATTCGAAAGAAATTGAAGTTCATTCGAAGAGTTAAGTTTGTCACGTTTTCTGAGGAGCTTGCCACAAGGAACTCAGTGCAGCTTTGGCGTGGACTTGATCTCTTCCGCGGATCGCAGATTCTCATGGCTGTCAGCTGAATGGAATTGCTATATGTGTCAGGCTTACAAAAGCAAACATATTGTTGGCGTGATAACTGCACCACCAGGTTAAGTCGCCCGTCCGCTACTTACAGAGAAGGTAACTTCCAGGTAATTTACCCTGGGGTAATTCCACCCATTACGCAATACGTGCAACCCTACACTGCTGTCCAATCTGTGAACGCGTGATACACGATGCATAGTAGTCTTCCGAACCTATTGTCCCCGCCATTCCAGAACTCCACGGTGATTTTTAGTCTCTAAACCAGAAGCCTAGAGTGCCTTGTTGCAGTATGACTTCTGACCTTACTCTACCTCAAAGGTAGTCGTAACTACAGTAAATAGGGCACGCCAAGAAGTGACTTAGTCGGTGTTTCCCTGCCTCCAACGTGTGACCCTATGGTGATTCTCCTGGTACACCGGTCAGTCACAAAGGCGTCTGCCGCGTGACGATAAATTACCGCACTAGTACGTCTTCCCCAGAATACGAATAAAACCGATGTAGCAGCTCACGGAAAAGACATCCCTGCATGTGTACGAAAGGTTTTTTCTGAAGAGACTGGCGTGAACTTCATCACGGGCCAGCAACGCCTGTGTACGAAAGGATTTTTTCGAAGAGACTGGCATGAACTTCCTCACGGGCCAGCCACGTGAATCGAAGCCGGAAACACTCTTGCAGCTCGCGGTGTCACGACAGCCCAGACCCACTGTAGAACAGGTTGAGATATAGTAGCCGCAGGTTCCAATTTAACAGTAAAACTTGCACATGAGCGAGATCAGCAAGAATAACGAGTGAAATGTTGCGAGTTTTGATACAGAGGAGAGCCAAAAGCGCAGGGAGACGTTTGCCAGGATGACCGACACAAGATGCGGCGCCAGCAGCTCGCAGTACACCCCGGAAAAAGTAACGACCTGCAACACGGCCGACTAGCAGGGATGATACCGCAATATCTACGCAGCACACGAACCCAACTCCATTTGCAGCATCTTGCTTCTTGACGTGTCAATCCTGCTGGTACTTTCCCTCAATTGCTACCGGGAACGGGCTGGAAACGGCGTGGATGAGAAAAGGCATCGGTAACGGGCGTCCTCTTTTCTACTTCGTAGTTCGTGTTCCTCTCCAATATGTAACGTTTTCCAAGTAACGAGACTTCTTGTATTCACCACCTTGTCGAGCCTTTTTTTTTTGAACCCAAAGAGGCATTCTTAGGGACAAGTAACGTTTTCAGCTTGTCTTTTTCTCCCCAGCTAGCGCAGTCACGCCATTTCGCACTCCGGGGTGGCTGGGGGGTTCTCGCCCGCGGAGCCGTTGAAGGGGGTGAAGAGAGGGAGAAAAAGAATAATCGGGAGAAAGAAAAGTTTCAATAAAAGAGGAAAGAACTTTAAGCTGTGCACTCATAGAAGAGCTTTTTGTTCGTGCCTTGTCGCCTGTGGCTAAACCCACAGTAGTAGAGGAATAACCTTCACTCTTTCAATGTTACCATCGGTCCCGGCAGAAGGAAAAGTTTTCTAGACAGCAGAATCTGCCTTCCCTTTTAGGTGCAGGTTTTTCATTTGTAGGCACTTCGCACTATCAGCGATGCTAACACATAAACAGCTGTTTAGATGAACAAGGCCTGAGACGAAAAGGATGTGTGCACCTGAGCAGGTAAAGATCTCTTGTTAAGCCCTAAACCTATATCCGTCTATAGCGTTTCTACAAAGGAGCAGGCGAAGGAATAAGGTGCGTAGTAGCTTTGATGTCGTCCCCCCGTGAACTGCAACACCCGCTTGCTAATCCGCTCGTGCTCTCACGTACCACGTGTGCGAATCCTCCATTCCCGTTTCAGCTGCCAACAACTGTTGCACTATCTCCCCCACTCGTTTCTTTATAAAGAGTTTTCGTAAATTTCAGACGGGTCGTTTACGTCTCATCTGTGATCGGACTAAGTTATCGTCACTTCAATTCTAGCGATGGCGTGTCTAACCGACACCGCACACGGAGCAACTTCCCCAGGGTGGCGGTGCAGACCATCAAAGTGAATGGGTATATCGACAGTATATATTAGACATCGAAACTTGAACGCAGTCATTCTCACTCTTAAAATATACGTTTTTGTATTATTGTCGGGTGTGGAATAGTACGTTTCTGTAGGTGCCAGTCGGCTTCGTCGGCGGTTTCCAGTAGCGAAAGAGATTTTCCGGGGCACGTCGTCGGCTTTCGTCCCCAGTGGGAGGGCGTCGGAAGCCCAATTTAAAGTCGCACTTTTTTCTGCTTGTTCAAATCAATTCTTAGCCCCGAAACTGGACTTTCTGTCGTTTTTTTCATCCGCTCTTGCATACTCGTTTTCCTGAGCTCCTCCTTCCACCCTCTGACTTAGCGACGCCTTTCGAAATCTGCGCTCGACTTTTGGCTTATTTTTTCAATCGTTCCGTAGTAGCGGCCCACATGTTGGTTCCCGTCGTCTAAAAGCGTTGTGTATTTGCGTAATGGATCACGTTCTTTTTTCGCGTACGTGACTTCTTTCCGTCTGCTACTGGACTCTATCGTATTCGTCTGACGTGTATATGCAATCTCAACATTTCCCCTCTTGCAGGTAAACTCGCATTTCCACCGTGCGTGACTTTCGAATCTTGTTTCTTTCGCAACGGTTCCACACAACACTTTTTACTTCGTGTTAGTGCGTCCGTCGATAAGGTGTCAGGGCTTCTCCTTTTTGGACGAGTTCCGTATTTTTACGGTGTCAGTAACCGTTCCAGCAGTCACCCGGCGAGCAGTCCTCTTTCCGGATAAGAGATTATGAGGTAGCACAATGCATCTTTTCCATTCCGTGACATTATCAGTTTCTCTCGGACTCTCTCTCTCTCTTCGCATTCTCGTATATCCCTCTCGTGGGCGAATTCCGTTTTTTCTCCCTAGCCACACTAGAAAAAACCGTTTTAACATTGGCTTTTTCTTTCCTCTCTCGCACGTGGTATCAAATTTTCTTTCATCGTAGAAAAGCTTCGCGTTTAGAGCTGCGCCTCGCCGACGTCTTTCCGCTCTTGACCGCAACTTCGCTGCCATAATACTGGTGCTCTGAGCTGCGCTTCGTTTGTTCTTTTTTATCGTGTCCCCTGGAGACCTAGACAAGAGTGTATATTTTTCTATAAAAATAATAGAGATCATCCCAGTCAGATGGTTGACAAGGCGAAGTCTGCGGCTCTACCAGCGGCGTTTCACTTGCGACGTGCTTTTCTCTTTCGAAGAGCTTTTTGTGTCCGTCATTTTGTTTCTATACATATACATATATATGTATATATATATTTATATACATACACGAAGAAGCTTGTCTGGTGTATATACACAGCGCAACCACCACAACAGAAATTTTTTTTTCTCCACTTTCAGATGGAACTCTATTACTTTCGTAGAGGGAAGTATTTTGCAGGCAAATCTGAATAAACAGCTCATGTGGAATATTTACCCGTGTATTGGAGTCGTTATGTGTGAAATCGTCCTCGGGTGATATTGGTGGAGGTCATGAAATGCGTTTTATTTGTTAGTCAGGGGAACGCCATTTTGTGTTTCTTTTTCCCTCTCTCTTCAGGTGTACAGACATCATCTCCGGTGTCTGTACAGCCCACTTCTGGCGAAACAGGCAAGTTTATACATCAACAAACGCCTGAAGAGACCTACTCTGTTCTCCACGTGGCACACTGACCTTTTTTCTGTTTTCGAGAAACATTTTTCCCGTGCAGGAAATCCAGTGACGGTGCGGGTGTTCCCGTAGTCACAACGCAAGTGAATATTACGTATGAGTAGAGAGAAGAAGAGAATCTCACTCTCTCACGTCGCAACTCCCCCACACAATCGCGGGAGTCTCCCACCTTCTCCTCCATATATATAAAGACTCCCAGGTATATATGCATATAGGTATATATATATATATATATATGCACGGGGCTGTATGCTTTTTTTGCTGAGTGAAATGTGTCTTCTTTCTTTATTATTTATCAAATACAGCCTATGTCGGCGAGGCGTATGGTGCCCTCGCACACACATCACATGCTTCCCGGAGAAGGTGTTTTCGACGAGTTTCTGTTTTTGTGTGAATAGTCTCTGAAGGATTTTTGGAATTTCTGACTTGGAGAATTTGCCTCTCGTAATCGCAGGGGACACATGTAGTAATTATTGCTAGTTCTATGAAAGGGAGAGTTTGACTCGAGGGCGTCACCGGGTGTACGTACACCCCGTGAAGCCTCGGCGATTCTGGAGTTTGCCGGCGAGTATCCATTGATCTGCCACGAGATTCCGACTCTCATTTGGCTGACGATGCACTTTTCTTTCCCATCGCGTGAAAAACATTTTTCCTGCTGTGTGGGGAGTGATTGAACAGCTCTTCTACCTGTGAAACGTTCTTTCCCCTCGCAGCGCCTTGAACCTCTCTCATAAGGCGTCAGGACCACCTTATGTACGCATGTCAGTAGACAGTGCCTCGGCCTGTGAAAGACGTGCTGCTGCTTTTCCTGCATGCAGAAGGACACTTGTCATGCGACAGGCGCTTGCGATTTGCCTCATCTATATGTACTGGGAGCCTGTGCTGCAGCAGCAGCAGCAGTACAGACAGCAACAGCAGCAGCAACAGCAGCAGAGTTAGCAACGGCATTAGAGGCAGCACCAGCAACAGCACCAGCAACAGCAGCAGCGCGGAAGACTTCTGAATCGAGCATTGTGTTTTTTGTGCCTTCCGTGCCAGTTTTATACACCTGAAAACAACAGCAGGAGTTTTCGTAGATGAGGGAAGAGCTTGTCACATGTAGCTCTGCGTGCCTATCTCTTCGTATGTGGAGACGCACGTGTGTGCAAGCGGCCTCCTCTTCCCGTCGATCCCTTCTTCTTTTTCCTGCGGTCCTGTTGCATACAAAAGAGAAAGCAGCTTGGCGTGATTTTCTGCGATTCACACCTTCAACAACATGCAGGCCACACAGAGCACCAACAACAGCAGCAGCAGAGCACCGTGCTGCCCTTCTCTCGGCAGCAGCCGCAGCTGCTGGTTATCGTGCTGGGGTCGGCATCCTGTGCTGCGAGTCCGCACTTCTGCTGCTGTTCGTCATGCTTCTCCATCTCCCTCTTGGCGTCTGATGCAGGGAGGGTCTACCGTTGTTGCAGCAGCGACAGAAGTCGCTCCTCCGTGTGCGCGATCTTATAGATTTGAACAGCTGCAGCTGCAGCAGCAACAGCAAGATGGGCGGCAGCAGCAGCAGGAGGAACACAGCGAGCAGGCTGCTTCTTCCTTAGGGCATTGTGGAATGTCTTCTCGACTCTTTTTTAGTGGAGTTCTGCGCGCAAATATGCGTAGACGCAGATTGACGTCTGCTGCTGCTGCTGGTGCTGCTCAGAGGAGAGGAGCAGATTTTGATGATGTTGCTGTCGATGATCTTCTCTTTCAATCCCGTTTTTCTTCGTCAGCCTCGCGCGAAACTGCTGCTCCTGTTGAGAGCACTAAGTTACCGCATGCTGCTGCTCCCCACACTGCTGCTGCTCCTGTTGCAGCGTCTCCTGCTGCTTTTGCTTTTGCACAACTCGACGCCGAGCTGTCTTCTGCTTTCGAAAGGGAGTCTCTTTGGGGGCAGCAGCAGCAGCAGCAACAGCAACACCTTGAACAGCGGCTGCAGTATCCGGTGGGGCGCAGCAGCAACAACTTCTTCGTCAGGCGTGCGAAAACAACCTCAGGCAGGAGACGTAGGCGCAGTAACAACAGACACAGCATTCGCGCATTCACTTCCACGTACCTACCCATTCCTCACTTCAGGGCCGCAGCAACAGCAGTAGCAGCAACAGCAACAACAGGTGCAACGAGAGCAGGAGGTGCGACAGGAGCAGAGGTAGCAGACGCAGCAACAGCAGCGCGCGCAGCGGCAGCAGCAGACGTAGCAGCAGCAGCAGACGCAGACGGAGACGCAGCAGCAGACGCAGCAGAGGGAGACGCAGCAGCAGACGGAGACGCAGCAGCAGCAGCAGCAGACGCAACAGTAGCAGCAGACGCAACAAAAGATTCAAGGGCACCAGCAGCAGCTGCAGCAGAAACTGCGGGAGATTCGACAGCAGTATATGATGTGGGAGCAGCAGCAGGAGAGACAAGTGCAGCAGAAACAGCAACAGACGCAGAAGGAGGTGTCGTATCTATAGCAGTCGAACTAGGAGAAGGAGACGAAATAGACACAGCAGGAGGGACATCCACTGGGACAGGAGGTTCTCACTCCGTCGGAGACCGCTCTCGCACACATTGGCGTTTTGGATTGCTTTCTTCTGCTTCCTCTGCGCTTGCACTGCCGTTTCCTGCTGCTCTTGTTTGCAGCCGTCCGCCTGCTGGCACGGGGGTTGCTGCTGCAGACTCCGAGGCTGCAGCAGGAAGCAGCTCCACCGAAGACAGAGCAGCAGAGGGGCATTCGCCCTCTGCTACAGCAGCAGCACCAGAAGAAACAGAAGCGGAATCCGCAGCTGCTGCCTTCCCTCTTGTATCTGTCAACATAAGAGCAGCCGTTTCCCCCCGGAGACACCCAATGCACCTTCGGGAAGCAACTACTACTGCTGCTGCAGTTCCTGCTTCTAGTCGCTCTGCTGCTGCTGGTGCTGTTGCTGCAGGAGGAGGAGGAGAGCGCAGCAGGAGACGCAGTCGCGGCCACAGGATGATGACGTTCGGGGGTCTCAGCAGCAGCGGGAGAGGAGCAGCAGCAGGAGACGCGCAGCAGCAGCACGAGACGTCTCACCGAGCGTTTGCTCGAGGAAGACTGCGTCGGAGTGAAGGAAGAAGAGAGACACATATCAGCAGCACGCTTGCTGCTGTTGCTGCTGTTGCAGTTGGCGCGACGCGAAACAGAACAGCAGCAGCAGCAGGAGACGGCAGCAGCAACTCCGCTCAAAACAGAAGAAAAGTTGCTCGTGTCTCCTGCCCAGTGTGGTAAGGAAGACAAATGCATGCTCTCCTTGCGCGTCGTTGCGTCTCCCCCTCTTTTTCCTGTTTCTTTATGAACTCTCTTCATCATGACGTCTCCTTGTCAAGATGCGTATACTCCTCCCAATCCCTCTATTAAAATTGTTTCAGCTGCGATGCACGTGTCTTTGTCAAATTTCTGCTGCTACTTTCTTTAAGCTTGACATGCATGTGACAGCGTATTGAGCTGATATATCATGTGCTTGTCCATCTCGCTGTGTGTCTTCTGGATCTGCTTGGCTGCGCCGTCTCCGTCTCCCTCTCTGTCTCCGTTGTGGGAGAGGGCCGCGCACATCTCCTGCTGCATGTGCTGCTGCTATCTCGCCGCTGGCCACATGCATGCGTGGGACTGTGGGGTCCTCTCTCTGTCTTTTTGTCTCTGTCTCTGTCTCTCTGGATGTTCTCTTTTTTTGCTGCTGCTGCTGCTGATTTGCTGAGGAGCAGCGCAGGCTGAACGAGGGGGTGGGGTCTGGCTTCTCTATGAAGTCTGCTGCATCTTTGCTGTTGGGGTTGCTGCTCTTGCATGCAGCACGCGCCCATTTGGAGACGGTGTCACTACATCGCAGATGCTCCTGCACATCGACGGGTGTCTCGTCGCAGGGCAACTCCGATCGCAACTTTCATCTGCTGTCTGGACATCTCACTTTCAAGCCTTCGGCCAATAGTATGTTTTTTTTTCATGATTTTCTCAAGGAACAGGAGTTTTCATTGACATGTCTCTCTCTCGGCTGGATAGACACTTCTTATGCCTCCTGCATTTTGTCTCTTCACCTTCATCATCATCATCGTGCTTTCTATCACTGTCTCTGTCTCTTCTGTCCCTGTCTCTCTGTCTCTGTGCCTGTGTCTCTCTCTTTGTTTGTGGGCAACACGTTTCTTGGGGTTTTTTTCTTCGTGCTACTGCCTTCTTCGCCGTGGTGATGCCTGTCTCTTCCTCTGTCTCTTTCTCGGTGCGTGGATCTCCTGTCTCCGTCTCATGTCTCCGTCTCCTGTCTCGTCTCCTTCCCTGCACGTTTCTGGCATTGAACACATCTACCTATATCGAAAGATAGGACTACTTGTGTCTGCTGCTGCAGGAGAAGGACGAGGAAGAGACTTCTTTTTTTTTGTGATGTGATGTCTCTTCTGCATGTAAAGTTCATATCCCATATAGAGAGGGTTTTCATGTGTATGCGTGCATGCAGTTGGCAAGAACGCTTTGGCATTGTCAACTCCGAGGGGCATATCGTCTTCCTGAAGCAGCTATCGCAAAGACGAAACGCTGCTGCTGTTGCTGTTACAGAGGAAGGAGGAGACCTTTCTGCTGTCCCCGTCTCTGTGAATGTATTTCCGTCCGCAGACCCAGCAGACCCGTTTCTCGCTGTTCCTGCTTCTGTTGCTGTTCCTGCTGCTGTTCCTGCTGCTGTTGCTGTTCCTGTTGCTGTTACTGGTCCTGTTGCTGTTGCTGTTCCTGCTGCTAATGCTGTTCCTGCTGCTGTTGCTGTTCCTGTTGCTGTTACTCGTCCTGCTACTGTTGCTGTTCCTGCTGCTGTTGCTGTTCCTGCTGCTGTTGCTGTTCCTCCTGTCTCGACTCCAAGTCTACCTTCTGCTGCTGCTGCTGGTGAGGGGCGAATTGTTTCTTCTTCCTCCCTCTTCGGCGAGAGAGCAGCAGATATAAACGCTGCTGCTGCTGAAGAAGAAGAAGGGTTCAATGAGGGAGGCAGGGGCAGCAGTCTTCACCAGGACGAGGAGACCCACAGCAGCAGCAGCAGAGAAGAAGCAGCAGCAGCAGCAGAGACTGCTGCTAATAGCGTCTTCATTCCAGTAGACAGCGTTGCGTTTTCTTCTGCTGCTGCTGCTCATGGAGCTGCTGCTGCTACTGCTGAACGTAGGACCGCGGGATCGTATTTTACGAGTTCTCTCGAGCAGCAGCAGCCGCAGCAGCAGGAGGAGGAGGAGACGTTGTTACTGCTGCAGCAGCAGCAGGAAGGAAGCGAACAGAGGGGAAGAAGAAGAAGAAGCAGCAGATCGTTCTGGTTTCCGCAGCATGAAACCGAAGAAGAAGAAGAGTTCTTTTTCTCCGTGTTGAGAGAGCCTCCGCAGCAGAGCTTGTCGAGCGTCGTTGCTGCTGCCGGTAGCCCTGCATGCATGCAGCAGCAGAACGCTGAAGACGACCTGGCAGTAGCAGCACGTGGACATGTGCTACAGCAGCAGCAGCAACTAACGGAAGCCAACGCATTGCTGTTGTCTCCTGCTGCTGCTGACTTTGGCCTCGAGACGCTTTTCTTCAGCGACATCGCTGACAGAAGGTTAGAGACGAGACATTTGCTTCTGCATGCAGGAGCAGCAGCAGCAGCAAACCCCACAACAGCAACGACAAACCCTGCAGCAGTAGCAGCAGCTGCAGCAGCGACTCGGTCAGGAGAAGAGGAAAACAGCGCCTACGACAGCAGCACCAACAACAACAGCAACAACAGCAACAGCAACAGCAACAACAGCAACAGCAACAGCAGCAACAGCAACAACAGCAACAACAGCAACAATAGCAACAGCAACTGCAGCAACAGCAACAACAGCAACAGCAGTAGCAGCGGGAGTAACAGCAATGGGAATGAAAGCACGCAAGCGCTGCTATTGTTTGCATTTGCAGCAAGAGAGATGATGAAGGAAGAAAAATCGGAGGGTGCAGCAGCAGATGGCCCTTCTGCTGCAACAGCCGTGTCTCTTCTTTCGAATGTCAACTCCTTTGCTGTTGGCAGTGACGACAGTAGCTCTGTGGAAGCAGCGAGCTTGGGCACGAGCAGCAGTACTTCCCCCGGCAGAGCAGGCAATACTGAATCTGCAGGTGCATCAGATACAGGCGCAGAAGGTCAAACAGCAGCAAGTGTTGAAACATCGCTTTCACACGCTCCCTCGTCTGCTGCAGCAGCCTTCCGAACAGCAGCAAGAAATCTCATTTTGAGTGCTGCAGCAGCAGCAGGATGTGGAGAGTCGGCAGCAGAAAATGTTCAACATATAACATTTGTTGCGAAAGAAGATGAATCAACGAAGACAACAGCAGAAGAAGGCGCTGCAGCAACAACGACGCCGACAGCAAGGAAGATGCCTGGTGATGCTGCTGCAGCACAAGCAAGTCACAGGTATGGTTCTCTTCAACGCAGCAGCAAAAGTAGCAGAGAAACAACAACCATGCTCTCGGTACCGCAGGTCGCTTCCTCCTTGTGGGGAGGCTTCGAGAGCGTCCGAAGAAGATTGGCTTCTGCTGCGAGAGCTGCGCATACCCAGCACCCACCAGCACCAATCAATCCGGCAGCAGCAGGAGCAGCAGCAGGAGCAGCAGCAGGAGCAGCAGCAGGAGCAGCAGCAGGAACAGCAGCAGCAGCAGCCACAGCAGTAGCAGCAGGAGCAGCAGGAGGAGGAGAAGCAGGAGGAGACGTGGTTCGTTCCGGTAGAGAGTTAGGCAGGACGAGTCTCTTGGGAGACAGCAGCTGTGTTACACGTGGAAGAACAAGCAGCAGCACTGACAGCAGCAGCACCAGAAGGGGAAACAGCAGCAGTGCAGAGGAGGAGCGCAGTCGCAGTGGAAGCTGCGATCAAGGTGGCCTGTATAACTGTGGAGATGAAGGGCAGTGCAGCAGGAGCACGGAGTGTTCAGGAGAAAGAGACGGAAGTGCAGATGCAGCAGCTCCTCTCATCGACATGTCACCAACGACGCATGCACATCCCATAGGGACCGCAGACTCTGCTGCTGCCAATTCTGCTGCTGCTGCTGCTGATCTTGCTGTTGTTGCTGTCTCGGATTCTGCTGCTGTTGCTGCTTCGACTGCTGCTGCTGGTGCTTCTGCTGCTGCTGCTGCTTGCGCGAGTGCTGTCGGAGGTGACGTTGCTGTTGCTGCTGTCGTGAGAGGTGCCTCGCAAGAAGAAGAAGAAGAAGAGTTGCTCTCGAGTTCTTTCAGGGACAGCAACAGCACGACTGGCAGCAGAAATGATAGAAGAAGAAGAAGAGAAGGA
Source organism: Onychomys arenicola (assembly GCA_949786405.1). Taxonomy (NCBI): domain Eukaryota; kingdom Metazoa; phylum Chordata; class Mammalia; order Rodentia; family Cricetidae; genus Onychomys; species Onychomys arenicola. Next base: position 26,162 of record CATKUM010000391.1, read on the forward strand.
GGAAGCAGCAGGCCAACCGTAGATCCGCATGTCCTCCTCGACTCGCTGCTGCAGCTGACGAGAGGAGATCCTGCAGGAGTTGAGGAAGCTGCTGCACGCCAAGGTACTTCCTCTACCAATAAACATGCATGTATAAACATATATATATATATATACACATATATATGTACACAGATATACACATATATATACATATATATATATATATATTATGATTGTAGTGTCTGTGCAGGTGGATAGGGCAATGTGCTGCACATGTGTTGATTTTCCTCAACTAAAGAAAAAGAAAACATTTCTATTTTGCATGCAGCATTCGTCTCTCCCACATAGAGACGTCCACCTCTCTGATTTTATATCTTGTAGAGACGCAGGAAACACCAACAGAGACACGAAACGCAGACTCATGCATGCAAATCAGAAACTACAGATTAATATATATATATATATATATATGTATATATATATATATATATAGTAAAAATTTGAGGTAGGGGTATGAAGGTTTGAGGGTTTTGTGTGGTGGGGGATGTGCTGGTTGTTTGCAGCCTACAAGAAGATGAAACAGCTGCACAAGGATCAATTTTCTCCTCTTCTGCAATTTCCCTTCTCTCTGAAGAAAGACTGGTTTTACGCACAGCTCAGCAGCATGCGCGTTCACTTCGCCCAGTCGTGGATTGTCCTCGGTAAGCACAGCAGCAGCAGCAGCAACAGCAACAGCAGGAACAGCAATTGCAGGAACAACAACAGCAGGAACCCAGCAACAGCAACAGCAGGAACAGCAGCTGCAGCAATGCAACTGGAGCAATAGCAACAGCAGCAATAACAACAGCAGGAGCAGCATATTGTTATATATAGTGGCTTACATACATTTACATATATATATATATTTATATATATATATATATATGTTCATCCAGAGAGAGTCTCGTATCTAACATCAGAATAGAGTTGTTTGCACTTGGCTGTGGAGGAGAAGCGTGTATTTTGTCTCCAAAAGCAGGAACCTCTGATCTACAGGCGGCGAGAAGAAATGAGTTTGCTGCTGTTTCTCGGCTGATTTGGAGGTATTATACCTCTTCTGCATCTGCTTCATGTTCTGTGTTTTCCTGTTTCTGCTGTTGTTCGTACCGCTTCAGATGTTTCTGCTGGCACCCTGATTCGCATGTTCTCTGTGTCTGCTGCTGCTTCTATGATTCATCTGGAATCGCATGTGCTGCTACGTCTCCTGCTTCTGCCTGCTGTCGTTGTCTATGCTGCTGTTGTTGCTTCCGATTCTGCGCCTCGCGCTGTTGCCTCGGTTGCTCCTGCTGTTGCTGCTGCTGCTGCTCTTGCTCTTGCAGATGCTGCTCTTACTGCTGCTGCTGCTCCTCTTGCTGCTGCTGCTGCTGCTGCTGTTCTTGACGCTGCTGCTGCTGCTCTATTGGTGCTGCTGCTGCTAGTGCATTTGCTGGTGCTGCATTGCTGCTGCTGCTGCTGCTGGTGCTGCATTGCTGCTCTTGCTGCTGCTGGTTTTGCTGCTGCTGTTGCAGATGTCGACCGGGAGAACCTGCTGCAGGTAGCTTACGCGCGCATGCGGGGTATGTCTGCACATGATTTCCATAAAGAATTCAAAGTGCAGTTTTGTGGGGAGTCTCAGGCGGATGCAGGAGGCCCGACAAGGGAATTTTTTACTCTTGTTTCGCAGGTGAGAAGGCTGTTTCTGTCTCTGTCTCTCCTCCTGCATCTCCTGCGTGCTTTATCTTTTTACAAACCAATAGTCACTTGTGCATCTCGTCACACTTCCCATGATCATTAAACCAGACATTCTCTTGCTTGCTGCCTCTCTCTTCACATTTCTATCGCTGTGAATGTTTATACGCTTCTCTGACAGTATATATATATATATTCGCTCTTGGAATATATATATATATATATGTATGTATGCATATATCTTGATGTATATATATAGATATATGTAAAGATATATATGCATGTCTCCGTTCTGCTCTGGATAGACGTATCGATAGCTCTCTTCCCATAGAAGTAGATATATATATATATATGAAGATGCACTGGCGTGCTGCTGCTGTTGCTTCTGTGGGTGCCTGTTTCTGGGGCTGCTGTCTCTGTCTCGGAGAACTGAGGAGTCGCAACCCTCAAAGCTTTTGGGAAGGACCCTTTAAACCTTTTTTTTCTGTGTGTCTCCCTCGTCTTCCTGTCTCCGGCAGCACTTCTTCTTTCTATCTCTCTCGGCGTCCCTGTCTCCTTTTGCTGTTGCATATCTCCCTGCTGCGCTACGCTTCTTTGCATGCATGCAGAAACTCTTTGACCCTGCTCTGGGTCTCTTTCAATACTGCGAGACAGATGAAGTTGCTCTCCGTATCAATCCGCTCTCGGGGTAAGGATGCTGTCTACCATCTCCATTTGTGGGGAGACAGAGACACCTGTCTCCCAGAGAGACAGGCAGATCTTCATACAAGTAGACAGGTCGACATGTCTATACACCACATAGTAAACGTATTACATGTGTGGATATATCTATATGGATATCTATATAGCTGTAAATCTATATATATCTGCATGTATATATATATATATATACATATATATATATATATATTTGGATATCTAATTCTGTATATGGATTGAAAAGTGGATATGTATATATTGGTAGGAAGACAAGTAGACGTCTGTGTCTTGTGGTCTTCTCTGGATCAGGGTGAACAGATGTCTCTCTGCATGCAATGTTGAGCGTTGGGAGTATCTTTTGACTTCTCTTCGCTTTCCATTTTGCTGTCTCGTCTCTTTCTGAACGTGCTCGTCTCGTTGCTTCAGGAGTGTGAGGTCAGATGCTATGAGTCTGCATGCAGGTGCGAGACGGCTCTGCATGCATTGCTTTTGCTGCTTCTCTCCTGCATGCGCATGCAGCGTCAATGAGGCTCACCTGGATTTCTTCTGCTTGACGGGCTTGCTGCTGGCGAAGGCGCTCTTCGATAAGCACGTCCTCTGCGCCCCCCTCTGCCAGGCTCTTTTGAAGCAGGTCTGGTATAATGCATGCAGATAGCTGAGTGCGTATACGAGTGCGTGCATGCAGAGAGCTGGGTGCGTATAAGACTGCATGCATGCAGACAGCTGGGGCGTCTAGGAGTGCGTGCATGCAGATAGCTGGATGCGTATAGGTGTGCGTGCATGCAGAGAGCTGGGTGCGTATAAGACTGCATGCATGCAGACAGCTGGGGCGTCTAGGAGTGCGTGCATGCAGATAGCTGGATGCGTATAGGTGTGCGTGCATGCAGAGAGCTGGGTGCGTATAAGACTGCATGCATGCAGACAGCTGGGGCGTCTAGGAGTGCGTGCATGCAGATAGCTGGATGCGTATAGGTGTGCGTGCATGCAGAGAGCTGGGTGCGTATAAGACTGCATGCATGCAGACAGCTGGGGCGTCTAGGAGTGCGTGCATGCAGATAGCTGGATGCGTATAGGTGTGCGTGCATGCAGAGAGCTGGGTGCGTATAAGACTGCATGCATGCAGACAGCTGGGGCGTCTAGGAGTGCGTGCATGCAGATAGCTGGGTGCGTATAAGAGTGCATCACAGAGAGATTGCAGGTGATAGTGCATGCACGCAGAGAGGTATCATATATTAATGCATGCATGCAGAGAGTTAACTGATGATAGTGCATGCATGAAGAGAGGTACTCTAAATTAATGCATGCATGCAGAGAGCTAGCAGATGATGGTGCATGCATGCAGAGAGGTAGCATCCATATTTTCGTGCCTGCATGCAGAGAAACAACATTTCTTTTACAGTGCATGCTTTTCGCTTCTCTATGGTAGCATGTCATCACAAAGACACCCCACTGATGTCTCTGCATGCACGGGCACGGGGAACAGAAGACGAGCAGCAGCAGCAGCAGCAGCTCAGGAATGGATAGCCGTTGTCTCGTGTCGCTGCAGCAGCACTGCTGCAGCAGCACTGCGTCAGCTGTAACGTCTATAACTCAAGAAAGTCGTCCACAGCACCTGTCTGTCGCTGTCTCTCTGGCAGAAAATGTCAAAGTTTTCTTCAGCTCCTCATGTGGATTGCACAAACATGCATGCGCTTTGCATGCACCTGCTCGGTCCACAGCGACATACTCTTGCTATTTTATTTCTTTAAATATGTCCATGTTGTTACCACCCCACAGCATCTTCAATGAAGAGATGCTGTTGCGCAGCAGTGAAACAGCAGACTCTCTACCAAACACAGCTGCTCACACTACGAGGACACGTATGAATACCCTCATATCTCCTCGTGCTGTTGCTCTTTCCGTACCTATCGCTATCGCTGCTGACCCTGTTGCTGCTGGGTTTGGGCTGCTGCTATTCTTGCTGCTGATGTCCTGTCCTTGCTGCTGCTGCTGCAGTTGTTGTTGTCCTTGTTGCTGCTGCTATCCCTGTTGCTGCTATTGCTGCTGCTGCTGCTATGTGCTCTGCTGTCCCTGTTGCTGCTGCTATCGCTGCTGCTACTGCGCTGTTGCCCCTGCTGCTGCTACCCGTGTTGCTGCTGTCATTCCTGCTGCTGCTGCTGTTCCCCCTGCTGCTGTCTTTCATGCTGCTGCTGCTGTCATTCCTCCTGCTGCTGATACTTGTGTTGTTGTTGCATGCGCGGCAGCTGCTGGGACACGAATCGGAGTTTGCTGATCTGAAATACCTGGACAAGCAGCTCTTCAGCTCTCTGGAATGGATGCTTTCCAACCGTGAGGAATCTGCTTCTCTCTCTTTTTTCTCTCTAAAAAGATGACACGTAGATTTGTTGTCCTCCCTTGAGCGAACGGTGCTTTCGTTAACATGAAGAAGGCAGTTCTTCCCGCAGAAAACACTCCTCCTGCAGTCTCTCACTCAGGGTGTCTATACCCGCATGCACGTATACTTTCACATATACATCAGAAAGCTTAAACTTATATGTGTACGTCTATATACACATGTATGTTCATATATATATATATATATGTATATAGGTTAAACCGCTATATACGATGGAAGAAAGGGAGAGAGAGGGAGAAATCCACATTGGAGAGGTGTGTAAATCGAGCAGCAGCTCTCTGCAGCACCGGAGGGAAACACTTAGTGCAAATATAGATGGTTGTAGATAGGTAGAGATGCATGCATGCACACACAGAAGAATGACTCTCCACATGAATCTCCATACATCCACGTATATATATATATATATATATATATATATATATATATATATACACACATCTGCATTAAAAAGTGCATTGCAGGTATGATATTGATACTGCTGCTATACTTCTGCTGCTGCATGTCTGCTGCTGCTTGTGTGATGCTACTGCTGTGGGGTGTTGCTGCAGCGATCGAAGGCGTCCTGCAGACGAATTTCACCGTCCTCGAAAATCATTTCGGAATTGAAAAAGTAGATTTATTTCTCTCTGTCCTTGCCCTTATTCAAGGCTTCTCGCTATATATATATATATATATATATATATATATATATACATAAGTATACACATAATACAGATATCTATATATGTATATGGACGTATATGTAGTGGTATGAATCGATGCATCTTCTTCTGCGAGTATCTGTGTCTGTCCCTTATATATATATATATATATATATATATATATATGATCGAAAAATCTCTTCTTGTCTGTATGATATGTATGTTCTGTATAGAGAAAGCATTCAAGTCGTCTCTCTGTCTCTATATCTTCTCTTTTTTATATCTGCATGTTGAGGCGAGTGATAAGGGCGTAGACATAGCGTCGTGGTGCACGTGATCTCTGAGTTGCTTCTTTTCAACAGCAAATTTGATTAACTGCTGCTTTCCTGCTGCTGCATTGCTGCTGCTGCTGCATTGCTACTGCATTGCTGCTGCATTGCTGTTGCTGCATTTCTGCTGCTGCATTGCTGTTGCTGCTGTTGCTGCTGTGTTGCTGATGCTGGTGCTGCAGCACGTGCCCTTGCGTGAAGGCGGAGAGAAGCAGCAGGTCACTGAGGCCAACAAAGAAGAATATGTGATGCTGCTGGCGCAGCACCTTCTCAGCAGCAGCGTTAAACAGCAGTTGCATGCACTACGCGAAGGGTGCGTCGCTATTTTCTTTTTTTTTCTTCTACTTCTCCTCTATCTCTCTCTACTCTATACATACACACTCATTTGCTAGGGGATTATACATGTATATATAGAGAGAGAGATATATTATATATATATATATTATTTGTAATATATACATAATATATGTATATATACTGTACTTATAATATATATATGTGTTTGTATACATATACAGTTATATACATATATATGATAGAGTAGTACGAGACACCCATAGATACCTCAGGTTTCATATCGCATGCATATCAGCGCATGCAGCAAGCCTCTTTTTCAAAATGCATGCGCATCACCACTGCTGCTGCTGTTATCTGCTGCTGCTGCTCTTATCTGCTGGTGCTGCTATCTGCTGCTGTTGCTGCTATCTGTTGCTGCTGCTGCTATCTGTTGCTGCTGCTGCTGCTATCTGCTGCTGCTGCTGCTGCTATCTGTTGCTGCTGCTGCTGCTGCTATCTGTTGCTGCTGCTGCTGCTATCTGTTGCTGCTGCTGCTGCTGCTATCTGCTGCTGCTGCTGCTATCTGTTGCTGCTGCTGCTATCTGTTGCAGCTGCTGCTGCTGCTATCTGTTGCTGCCTGCTGCTGCTGCTATCTGTTGCAGCTGCTGCTGCTGCTATCTGTTGCTGCTGCTGCTATCTGTTGCTGCTGCTGCTGCTATCTGCTGCTGCTGCTGCTATCTGTTGCTGCTGCTGCTGCTGCTGCTATCTGTTGCAGCTGCTGCTGCTGCTATCTGTTGCTGCTGCTGCTATCTGTTGCTGCTGCTGCTGCTATCTGCTGCTGCTGCTGCTATCTGTTGCTGCTGCTGCTGCTGCTATCTGTTGCTGCTGCTGCTGCTGCTGCTGCTATGCTGCTTGCTGCTCTGTTGCTGCTGCTGCTGCTTTCTGTTGCAGCTGCTGCTGCTGCTATCTGTTGCTGCTGCTGCTGCTGCTATCTGTTGCAGCAGCTGCTGCTGCTATCTGTTGCTGCTGCTGCTATCTGTTGCTGCTGCTGCTGCTATCTGCTGCTGCTGCTGCTATCTGTTGCAGCTGCTGCTGCTGCTATCTGTTGCAGCTGCTGCTGCTGCTATCTGCTGCTGCTGCTGCTATCTGTTGCTGCTGCTGCTGCTATCTGCTGCTGCTGCTGCTATCTGTTGCTGCTGCTGCTATCTGTTGCAGCTGCTGCTGCTGCTATCTGTTGCAGCTGCTGCTGCTGCTATCTGTTGCTGCTGCTGCTGCTATCTGCTGCTGCTGCTGCTGCTATCTGTTGCTGCTGCTGCTGCTGCTATCTGTTGCAGCTGCTGCTGCTGCTATCTGCTGCTGCTGCTGCTATCTGTTGCTGCTGCTGCTGCTGCTATCTGTTGCAGCTGCTGCTGTTGCTCTCTGTTGCAGCTGCTGCTGCTGCTATCTGTTGCTGCTGCTGCTATCTGTTGCTGCTGCTGCTGCTGCTATCTGTTGCAGCTGCTGCTGCTGCTATCTGTTGCTGCTGCTGCTGCTGCTATCTGTTGCTGCTGCTGCTATCTGTTGCTGCTGCTATCTGCTGCTGCTGCTGCTATCTGTTGCTGCTGCTGCTGCTGCTATCTGTTGCTGCTGCTGCTGCTATCTGCTGCTGCTGCTGCTATCTGTTGCTGCTGCTGCTGCTATCTGTGCTGCTGCTGCTGCTGCTATCTGTTGCTGCTGCTGCTGCTATCTGTTGCTGCTGCTGCTATCTGTTGCTGCTGCTGCTGCTGCTATCTGTTGCTGCTGCTGCTGCTATCTGCTGCTGCTGCTATCTGTTGCTGCTGCTGCTGCTGCTATCTGTTGCTGCTGCTGCTATCTGTTGCTGCTGCTGCTGCTGCTGCTATCTGTTGCTGCTGCTGCTGCTATCTGCTGCTGCTGCTGCTATCTGTTGCTGCTGCTGCTGTTATCTGCTGCTGCTGCTGCTATCTGTTGCTCTGCTGCTGCTATCTGTTGCTGCTGCTCCTGCTATCTGTTGCTGCTGCTGCTATCTGTTGCTGCTGCTGCTGCTGCTATCTGTTGCTGCTGCTGCTGCTATCTGCTGCTGCTGCTGCTATCTGTTGCTGCTGCTGCTGCTGCTATCTGTTGCTGCTGCTGCTGCTATCTGTTGCTGCTGCTGCTGCTATCTGCTGCTGCTGCTGCTATCTGTTGCTGCTGCTGCTGCTGCTATCTGTTGCTGCTGCTGCTGCTATCTGTTGCTGCTGCTGCTATCTGTTGCTGCTGCTGCTGCTGCTATCTGCTGCTGCTGCTGCTATCTGCTGCTGCTGCTGCTATCTGTTGCTGCTGCCCCTATCTGTTGCTGGCTGCTGCTGCTGCTATCTGTTGCAGCTGCTGCTGCTGCTATCTGTTGCAGCTGCTGCTGCTGCTATCTGTTGCTGCTGCTGCTGCTATCTGCTGCTGCTGCTGCTATCTGTTGCTGCTGCTGCTGCTATCTGCTGCTGCTGCTGCTGCTATCTGTTGCTGCTGCTGCTGCTGCTATCTGTTGCAGCTGCTGCTGCTGCTATCTGTTGCTGCTGCTGCTATCTGTTGCTGCTGCTGCTGCTGCTATCTGTTGCAGCTGCTGCTGCTGCTATCTGTTGCTGCTGCTGCTGCTGCTATCTGTTGCTGCTGCTGCTATCTGTTGCTGCTGCTATCTGCTGCTGCTGCTGCTGCTGCTATCTGTTGCTGCTGCTGCTGCTATCTGTTGCTGCTGCTGCTGCTATCTGCTGCTGCTGCTGCTATCTGTTGCTGCTGCTGCTGCTATCTGCTGCTGCTGCTGCTATCTGCTGCTGCTGCTGCTATCTGCTGCTGCTGCTGCTATCTGTTGCTGCTGCTGCTATCTGTTGCTGCTGCTGCTTGCTATCTGTTGCAGCTGCTGCTGCTGCTATCTGTTGCTGCTGCTGCTGCTGCTATCTGTTGCTGCTGCTATCTGCTGCTGCTGCTGCTATTGTTGCTGCTGCTGCTGCTGCTATCTGTTGCTGCTGCTGCTGCTATCTGCTGCTGCTGCTGCTATCTGTTGCTGCTGCTGCTATCTGTTGCTGCTGCTGCTGCTATCTGCTGCTGCTGCTGCTATCTGTTGCTGCTGCTGCTGCTATCTGCTGCTGCTGCTGCTATCTGTTGCTGCTGCTGCTGCTGCTTATCTGTTGCTGCTGCTGCTGCTATCTGTTGCTGCTGCTGCTGCTATCTGCTGCTGCTGCTGCTATCTGTTGCTGCTGCTGCTGCTATCTGCTGCTGCTGCTGCTATCTGTTGCTAGCTGCTGCTATCTGTTGCTGCTGCTGCTGCTATCTGTTGCTGCTGCTGCTGCTATCTGTTGCTGCTGCTGCTGCTATCTGTTGCTGCTGGCTGCTGCTATCTGTTGCTGCTGCTGCTGCTATCTGTTGCTGCTGCTGCTGCTATCTGTTGCTGCTGCTGCTGCTATCTGTTGCTGCTGCTGCTGGCTATCTGTTGCTGCTGCTGCTGCTATCTGTTTGCTGCTGCTGCGCTGCTATCTGTTGCTGCTGCTGCTGCTATCTGCTGCTGCTGCTGCTATCTGTTGCTGCTGCTGCTGCTGCTATCTGTTGCTGCTGCTGCTGCTATCTGCTGCTGCTGCTGCTATCTGTTTGCTGCTGCTGCTGCTATCTGTGCTGCTGGCTGCTATCTGTTGCTGCTGCTGCTGCTGCTATCTGTTGCTGCTGCTGCTGCTGCTATCTGTTGCTGCTGCTGCTGCTATCTGCTGCTGCTGCTGCTATCTGTTGCTGCTGCTGCTGCTGCTATCTGCTGCTGCTGCTGCTATCTGTTGCTGCTGGCTGCTGCTATCTGTTGCTGCTGCTGCTGCTATCTGTTGCTGCTGCTGCTGCTATCTGTTGCTGCTGCTGCTGCTATCTGTTGCTGCTGCTGCTGCTATCTGTTGCTGCTGCTGCTGCTATCTGTTGCTGCTGCTGCTGCTATCTGTTGCTGCTGCTGCTGCTATCTGTTGCTGCTGCTGCTGCTGCTATCTGTTGCTGCTGCTGCTGCTGCTATCTGTTGCTGCTGCTGCTGCTGCTATCTGTTGCTGCTGCTGCTGCTGCTATCTGTTGCTGCTGCTGCTGCTGCTATCTGTTGCTGCTGCTGCTGCTGCTATCTGTTGCTGCTGCTGCTGCTGCTATCTGTTGCTGCTGCTGCTGCTGCTATCTGTTGCTGCTGCTGCTGCTGCTATCTGTGTGTCTGTGCTGCTGCTGCTAGGCTGCTATCTGTTGCTGCTGCTGCTGCTGCTATCTGTTGCTGCTGCTGCTGCTATCTGTTGCTGCTGCTGCTGCTATCTGTTGCTGCTGCTGCTGCTATCTGTTGCTGCTGCTGCTGCTATCTGTTGCTGCTGCTGGCTGCTATCTGTTGCTGCTGCTGCTGCTATCTGTTGCTGCTGCTGCTGCTGCTATCTGTTGCTGGCTGCTGCTGCTCTGTTGCTGCTGCTGCTGCTATCTGTTGCTGCTGCTGCTGCTGCTGCTATCTGTTGCTGCTGCTGCTGCTGCTATCTGTTGCTGCTGCTGCTGCTGCTATCTGTTGCTGCTGCTGCTGCTGCTATCTGTTGCTGCTGCTGCTGCTGCTATCTGTTGCTGCTGCTGCTGCTGCTATCTGTTGCTCGCTGCTGCTGCTGCTATCTGTTGCTGCTGCTGCTGCTGCTATCTGTTGCTGCTGCTGCTGCTGCTATCTGTTGCTGCTGCTGCTGCTGCTATCTGTTGCTGCTGCTGCTGCTGCTATCTGTTGCTGCTGCTGCTGCTGCTATCTGTTGCTGCTGCTGCTGCTGCTATCTGTTGCTGCTGCTGCTGCTGCTATCTGTTGCTGCTGCTGCTGCTGCTATCTGTTGCTGCTGCTGCTGCTGCTATCTGTTGCTGCTGCTGCTGCTGCTATCTGTTGCTGCTGCTGCTGCTGCTATCTGTTGCTGCTGCTGCTGCTGCTATCTGTTGCTGCTGCTGCTGCTGCTATCTGTTGCTGCTGCTGCTGCTATCTGTTGCTGCTGCTGCTGCTGCTATCTGTTGCTGCTGCTGCTGCTGCTATCTGTTGCTGGCTGCTGCTGCTATCTGTTGCTGCTGCTGCTGCTGCTATCTGTTGCTGCTGCTGCTGCTATCTGTTGCTGCTGCTGCTGCTGCTATCTGTTGCTGCTGCTGCTGCTGCTATCTGTTGCTGCTGCTGCTGCTGCTATCTGTTGCTGCTGCTGCTGCTGCTATCTGTTGCTGCTGCTGCTGCTGCTATCTGTTGCTGCTGCTGCTGCTGCTATCTGTTGCTGCTGCTGCTGCTGCTATCTGTTGCTGCTGCTGCTGCTGCTATCTGTTGCTGCTGCTGCTGCTGCTATCTGTTGCTGCTGCTGCTGCTGCTATCTGTTGCTGCTGCTGCTGCTGCTATCTGTTGCTGCTGCTGCTGCTGCTATCTGTTGCTGCTGCTGCTGCTGCTATCTGTTGCTGCTGCTGCTGCTGCTATCTGTTGCTGCTGCTGCTGCTGCTATCTGTTGCTGCTGCTGCTGCTGCTATCTGTTGCTGCTGCTGCTGCTGCTATCTGTTGCTGGCTGCTGCTGCTGCTATCTGTTGCTGCTGCTGCTGCTGCTATCTGTGTGCTGCTGCTGCTGCTGCTGCTGCTGGCTATCTGTTGCTGCTGCTGCTGCTGCTGATCTGTTGCTGCTGCTGCTGCTGCTATCTGTTGCTGCTGCTGCTGCTGCTATCTGTTGCTGCTGCTGCTGCTGCTATCTGTTGCTGCTGCTGCTGCTGCTATCTGTTGCTGCTGCTGCTGCTGCTATCTGTTGCTGCTGCTGCTGCTGCTATCTTCTGTTGCTGCTTGCTGCTCGCTGCTATCTGTTGCTGCTGCTGCTGCTGCTATCTGTTGCTGCTGCTGCTGCTGCTATCTGTTGCTGCTGCTGCTGCTGCTATCTGTTGCTGCTGCTGCTGCTGCTGCTATCTGTTGCTGCTGCTGCTGCTGCTATCTGTTGCTGCTGCTGCTGCTGCTATCTGTTGCTGCTGCTGCTGCTGCTATCTGTTGCTGCTGCTGCTGCTGCTATCTGGTGCTGCTGCTGCTGCTGCTATCGTTGCTGCTAGCTGCTGCTGCTATCTGTTGCTGCTTGCTGGCTGCTGCTATCTGTTGCTGCTGCTGCTGCTGCTATCTGTTGCTTTGCTGCCTGCTGGCTGCTATCTGTTGCTGCTGCTGCTGCTGCTATCTGTTGCTGCTGCTGCTGCTGCTATCTGTTGCTGCTGCTGCTGCTGCTATCTGTTGCTGCTGCTGCTGCTGCTATCTGTTGCTGCTGCTGCTGCTGCTATCTGTTGCTGCTGCTGCTGCTGCTATCTGTTGCTGCTGCTGCTGCTGCTATCTGTTGCTGCTGCTGCGCTGCTATCTGTTGCTGCTGCTGCTGCTAGCTATCTGTTGCTCTGCTGCCTAGCGTGCTCTGCTATCTGTTGCTGCTGCTGCTGCTGCCTATCTGTTGTTGCTGCTGGCTGCTGCTATCTGTTGCTGCTGCTGCTGCTATCTGTTGCTGCTGCTGCTGCTATCTGTTGCTGCTGCTGCTGCTATCTGTTGCTGCTGCTGCTGCTATCTGTTGCTGCTGCTGCTGCTTGTTGCTGCTGCTGCTGCTCATCTGTTGCTGCTGCGCTGCTATCTTTGCTTGCTGCTGGCTGCCCTATCTGTCTGTGCTGCTGGGCTGCTGCTATCTTGCTCTGCTGCTGCTGATCTGTTGCTGCTGCTGTGTTGCAGGTTTTGGATGGTGCTGCCTCCTGCGTTGCTGCGGGTGTTTTCGGAAGAGGAATGGATTTGCTGATCAACGGCCTGCCCTCGCTTGACGTTGGTAAAGCTGCGAAAAGGAGATCTGCATGCATGCAAATCAATGAGTAT